>CATOHL010000808.1:0-64980 GCA_951800025.1 Oligia strigilis
AATCACGAAGCTTGCCTTGCCTCAAATCAATTTAAATATTCCGTTTCACATAAACCTACATGGGCACCTATGAAACGTCAGAAGCTAGGTGCACGGTTCCAAATGGTTCTCACTTACCCACCGCTGGTGAAGATCCTGCCTGCAGGTCACGCCGGTTCTGTGTGTGTGTGTAAGTGTCTTTGAGTGTGTATTGAGTGTGGAGTTGGTGTCAGATCCGACGATGTTCCCAAGGGACGCCGGTTCTCACGGCGCGTAACAGCACGGGATGCACCACAACAATTGTTCAAATGTTCACAAGTGGGCTTAGGGCCTGAATTAAACCGATCGCACTCGGCACCGATTGTCTGTTCCAAAACTACGCAACTGCACGCGCAGGTGGATGGCTTAACATACAACGGCAGGTTAGCCCCATTGCACAAACTATCCCGGGATTAAACGTACAACAGGGGTGTTTGGCCAAATAGTGTTACGTTGTTTTTTTTGTACCTACACAGCTGCGTTACTAATAAGTAAAGTAGCATTTACCTGAAAACATCAGTAGTACATTTTGAGGTTTCCGAGTATTATATTTCATTGTAGTTTGTACAATTGACTTTGGCCTGCACTTGATAGAAGGACTCATTCCTTCAACTGTATCTTGTCACTAGACTCTTTAGGTATCACTTTCTCACAATTAATTACTTTCCTAAAACCTATTAAATGGGTTTGCACAATAAATTAGATTAAATATTGAAAGGTTAAGTTGCAATGTTTACATACAAAATTTCATGTCACTCAGTCGAACGTCAGTTTGACAGTTTAGAGGCGACCTCTGGCGTTCGCCGATTCACAGTTGTAGTTTAATCGATATTCTAACATATTGATTGCTGACCATCGAAATAATATCGTATGGAGCAATCCTTCATAATTTTCAGCTTTCAGTAAAAATACATAATAAACTAAATAACCGAAAGCGGAAATAAAAGTAATTTTTTCATTAAGCATAGACATATTTCTAGAAATTTTTAATCTGTGGATTGTCTTTGACATAGGGTGACCAGAGATGTCAAGCGATTCTGCGCGAATTAAAGCAATTAATGTAATTAGTTAATTAGACAGGTTTTTAGGATTAGGAATTGAAAATAATTTGTTTGTTGGTCTGGATCATGAAGATTCTTATTGTTTCAGCGTTTAAACGTCACGTTGTGTAGTTGTTAGTGATTTTCGAGAATTAAGTATCTTGGTGTAATGTTTGTCCTCGTCATCATGTGTGTATAATTTTACCTGCATTATGGGAAATTTTAGAAATGCTCCGTCTATTTCCGGCTGATCTCCATGACAGGATGAGAATCATAAGTTAGCGTCCTTTTTACATTGAGACGTGCTCGATACAGGAGCAAATTCTGTTCCCTGTTTTATAAGGTAAGGATTTGTTGAAATAGTGTTTGGAAGTGGTCTGTGAGCCCTTCTCTGGCTGTTAAAAGGATATTGTCGTGATCCATGAATATTACTTACAGGATTATAATTGCGCACACGCAGACAACTGTCCAGCCAGTCGAGGATCACAGTCAAGTGCTTTCTTCATCAATCAACCGTGAGTATTTCACCCGCTGACTATTTATCATGGATTCCTCAGTGTTAACCACGGGATTAAAATATTGTTCAAGGGAATGAGCCCAGCCACGTGGGTAACCCTCGTAGCTCCTATAGTCACTGGCTAATGTTCTAGCCTTCTAGATTTCCAAGCCCGGTCACCTCAAGGAATGTTAATTAGTTTCAAACTATATTATTAGGTCTCCGTATTGTCGTTTCCAGGAGAGGCACCTCGAGAGGTTCGTCTCGCCGCCAGGATCGAGAGTAGCGTCTGAGGCCTGGACGCGAGACCCGTCCCTCGAGTCAGCTGCAAGCCTCTTGCTGAGACGACTGTGCGGCAGGCGGAGTCCGTCTTGCGACAGCGCAGGCGGGACGGTTTTTTTTATATAATAGAACATTTAAATACATTTAATACGGTTTGTATAAGAACCGGTTATGTACTATAGTCCGGTTTTCAATAGTGGAAACCGGTCTTCTACATAAGGATCTTGGGTTCGACATTCGGTGTGCATCAGGAATTATATGGTTGGACACCTTCATCGGCTCCTGGATCCGGGACCCTTATTGTCCCTGGCGCCCATTTGTCTTTTAGTCACGTTTCTTTTAATAACTGGAAGGTTACGTATCTTGAACTTTTAATTTATCATAATATTCAATTTTAATAACGGAACAGTACTGGGTTTTATCTCCACTCCCCACGCCCATAGCTCTTTCTACCGAAATTTAAGCTGGCTGGCAATCATCTAAATTATTTGAATTAACCTACCTAATGTAGATTTGTTATATTCTAAATTTATACCCTTTTTAATATACAGTGTTTGACTTAGTGTGTTGTTTACTTTTATTTAGATACCTAACCACCTACCTAGATTGTAGTAAGAGGCCACAAATTTTAATTTGTAACAGTGGCGACCAACGTGTGTATTAGTTGGAGATAGAGGTTACGTCTATTGCTGTACCTTATAACCCAGAGTGCTGTTTATAGAACCTTCCAGTTATTCTAATTTTAAGAAAAAAACCGTCGCGCGGAATCCTTTGTTATCGTGTTCTTGTTTTTATGTTTGTACCGTTATATACACTTTTATATACTTTTACACTTCTTGCTGCTATTTACATTTTACAATTTTATTTTACTTGTGTCTCATACATAACATAACTCCAAGACGATTGTCCTTGGAAATAAAAGCCTATTATTAAAATACAAACTTACATAATCTATAAGACTGCTAATTTTGTAACGGCGTTTATAATAGATAATATTTACACATTGCTTGTGATTGTAAATTGTTACAGCCAGTTTTTAATTCAGTTCAGTTTCAATTATTTTTTTAAAACTTTACAATATGGAACGACCCATTTCATTTAATTTACTTCGCAAAGACGAGCTCGTATATGAAGTACTGGTCCGAGACGCGAAACCAGCTTCAACCGTAGAGGAACTACGTGTTCAAATTAGGGATCTGAGTAAATTAGTATGTTCCGACGATATTGTGGAGACCAATATAGACCCAAATACCGAGTTACAAGCCATTAAGGCCAAACTGCCAGAAATTGGTGAAGTACTGGATAGGTACCCCTCCAGTTTCAAAAAATTTAATCGTGTTAAGGCTTTAGGTTTCCACCTGTATCATCGATTGAGTAGGATTACTCCCCCAACTGATCTTAGTGCCGACTATGCAGCCGTTGACAAGCAGCTTAGCGGTTATTTAACAAAAATTGATTCGGTTAACGCGGGCTTCCATCAATCGTTTACTTCCGCCGAGGAGTCACCGACTGTACTGTCGAATTTGCAGACGAGGGACGTCGTCGTTTCCTGCAGGAAAGAAACCGTTAAAACCCTCGGTCATAAATTCGACGGCACAGGTTGCGTGAAAGCATTTATTGAGCGTCTTGAAGAGCTTTGCGAGGCAAGAGGAATTAGCGAAGCCTCCCTACATGAATCTGCTCTAGACCTTTTCTCGGACGGAGCCTTATTATGGTACCGGGGAATAAAAGCGTCGGTTGGTAATTGGGCGGAACTGAAGGAGGAGTTACTCACAGATTTCGCTCCGCCGGATTACGATATGCGTCTCATTTCTGAAATATCGAACAGAACGCAGGGGTCGACTGAGCTGTCTTGTATTTATATAGCAGTAATGGAGAATCTGTATAATAGGCTATCCTACAGGGTTCCAGAACGCGATCGTTTAGCACGGATCAAGTACAACATGAGACCGGAATACACGTCGGGGTTGTCGATAATAACTGTCAACACGCTGGTCGAGTTAAAGGCGAAATGTAGACAACTGGAGCTAGGTTTCCATAGCAGGGCTCAGTTCCATGAGCCGCCCAAACCAACGTCTTCTTTTGTTGCAGCAGACTTGGCATACCATGCCCCGAAGGGTTCACAAAGGGTTGAAGCCGTGCAAACTGATTCTGGATCGTTGTTCTGTGTTCGTTGTAGGGTTAAGGGACACTCGTTATCACAATGTAAATCCAAGGAAATTGTGTGTTACCGTTGCGGCAAGAAGGGCGTACGTGCACCATCGTGCCCTACGTGCAGTAAAAAGAAGAAGGTTGAGCAGTCCTGTCCAACCTGCATTTCAAAAAACTAAATTTCCGGAACTACAGCCAAAATTTTGATAAGTCCGATTGGGACAATTATTTAAAAACTTTAAAATTATTTTTAAAATCACTAAGGGTTGATACAATACATTATAAGACTTCGGACGATAGTCGTCCACATTTAACAGTCTCTATATACGATGAGCAGTATTACGGTTTACTCGACTCGGGTTCTTGCGTTTCAGTGTTGGGTTCCGATGTTGGCCAACAATTCATAAGGGCTGGTGCTACTCTACACGCCGATAGACAGTTGGGCAGCATCGTAACTGCCAATGATTCGCGGGCATCCGTGGAGGGTTATTTATTTTTACCAGTGACTCTCATGGGAGTGACTAAGGTTATTAAATTCTATATTATTCCCGACATTACTACACCGATGATTTTTGGTGTTGATTTTTGGAAGGCCTTTAATTTGGCACCAAAAATCTTTAATAAATTACCTTTACAATATTTAAAAAACAATAGAGGTCATACATGCGTCTCGGAGGTTAGGCACCTACAGCCGTTTGACGAATTAACACCAGATCAAAAGAATGAAGCGGAGTTATTAATTAAAGATTTTGAAAAGGTTTCCTTTGAGGCTAAAGGATTAGGACGTACCCATCTGTTGCGTCATAAAATAGACACAGGAGAAGTTCCTCCTATTAAACAGCGTTATTATCCTCTATCACCTGAACGCCTCAAGGAACTAAACCGTCAGCTGGATGAGATGTTGGAGATGGGAGTGGTGGAACCTAGCAATAGCGCGTGGAATAACCCGGTTCTACTGACTCCGAAACCGAATGGGGAATGGAGATTTTGTCTGGACAGCCGAAAGCTGAATGCGGTCAGCAAGCAAGATGCATATCCACTACCCTACGTCTCTCACATCTTAGACCAGTTGCGGGACGCGCGATACCTTTCATCCATTGATTTAAAATCTGCATTTTGGCAAATCGAATTGGACTCCGTTTCATCCAAAGAAAAAACCGCTTTCACGGTTCCCGGTCGAGGTTTGTTCCAGTTTAAAGTTATGTGCTTTGGGTTGACAGGAGCCCCAGCCACCCAACAACGATTAATGGACAGACTTTTCGGCCCGGAGTTTGGTAATAAGGTGTTCGTATATTTAGATGACATCATTATTTGTTCATCAACCTTCGAGGAGCACATTTCACTTCTTAAACGGGTTTTAGACAAATTAAGGCAGGCAAATTTAACAATTAATTTACCTAAGTCCTGTTTCTTTCGACGTGAACTGAAATATCTGGGTTACAGAGTGGATGAGCATGGCTTACACACTGATCCGTCGAAAGTTCAGTCAATTGTTGACTTTCCAACCCCTAAAACTCGTAAGGAAGTGAAAATGTTTCTTGGAACGGCCTCATATTATAGACGTTTTATTAAAAACTTTAGTTCCATAGCGGCCCCTTTAAACGCACTCACGAGTACTAGCAAAAAAGCGCCGCCTTTTGAGTGGACGGCTGAGACGGAAACCGCGTTCTCAACCTTGAAAGAGGCATTGGTGTCTGCTCCAGTATTGGCTTGTCCAGATTTCTCTCAACCTTTTGAGATTCATTGTGACGCATCCAGTTTTGGGATAGCGGGCACTCTGACTCAGGTTATCAATGGGGAGGAGCACCCAATAGCCTACTGCAGTCGTTCGCTTAACCCGGCGGAACGCAATTATTCAGCAACGGAGCGTGAGGCCCTCGCTGTAGTCTTCGCCGTGGAACACTATCGTCCTTACGTAGAAGGCGGTCCTGCATTTAAAGTGATAACCGACCACTCGAGTTTGAAATGGTTCTTTAATTTAACCAATCCGTCTGGTCGATTAGCCCGTTGGGGTTGTCGGTTATCACCTTATAACTTTACTATCGAACACCGCAAAGGCAAGGACAATGTGATTCCGGATGCTTTATCTCGTGGCGTTCCGGTGCTCGAAATTAAGGTGTCTGACACTGACACTTGGTTTAAGGGGTTGTGGGATAAATGTGTCAGTAAGCCCAGATCGTGCCCTAACTTTATTATTAAAGAGGATAAACTTTACCGTTATTCTAAAAATAAATTCGGGGTGGCTAGTGACTATGATTGGAAGCAAGTAGTACCGGAGGGCAATCGTCAAGAATTATTAAGGAGCCACCATAGTGGCGAATTATCGCCACATTTCGGAGTTTTTAAAACTTATAAAAGACTAGCACTCCGATACTACTGGCCCAACATGTATAAAGATGTTATTAGCTACGTTGGTAAATGTGATACGTGCGCCGCATATAAACACTCACAATTGCCTCCTCCCGGTCTCTTAGGTGATGCGAAGGACTGTTCCAAGCCATTTGAAACCATAAGCATGGACTTGGTAGGTCCGTTACCACGGTCTAGGGCGGGATTCACATTCCTTTTAGTTGTCGTGTGCTGTTTTACGAAGTACTGTTTACTGTTTCCTTTACGTAGAGCTGTTGGTAAGGCTATAGCGCAGAAATTAGAAGACGGCGTTTTCCTGGTACACGGTATACCTCGTACGGTGATAGCAGACAACGGGACGCAATTCACGGGTAATGAGATTCGTTCACTACTAGAGAGGTACAAAATACCTCAAGTTCACTTCACACCTCGTTATTGCCCAAGCGTGAACACCGTGGAACGCTATAACCGTACCATAATGACCGCGGTATCAATTCTTGTGGAGGATGATCATCGATCTTGGGATGTTAACATCTCAAAGATCCAATTCGCTATGAACACCTCCACAAATGAAGTTACTCGTTTTACCCCATTCTTCCTAGTACATGGCAGAGAAGCAATTAGTAGTGGTGATGTCTTCGGCAATGATACCGTTGAACAGCCCACTCTAGCTTGCGCTTCCCGCAGTTCATATGCCAATCAGCTAGGGGCTTTGGATAGTATCTTCAATAAAGTAAAGGACGCGCTCATCAAGTCACATAAACGTAGTGCTCGTTATTATAATAGTAGTAGGAGGCACGCGGAGTTTGAGGTAGGCGACACTGTGTGGAAGAAAACATATCCCCAGAGTGACGCCTCCAAATTCTTTATGGCCAAATTAGCTCCTAAATACGAGAGATGTATAATTAGGAAAAAACTTTCACCCTTAGTGTATGAATTGGAAGGCTGTAGTTCCGGTAAAAACCTTGGCTCATGGCATATCAAGGATTTTAAATCGCCAGGTGGCGAGGATTAATTTTTTTTTTAAATATTTAACTTGAATTTAAACAAAAATTTAAATTCACTAGTATATAGTAGTTTTTCGCAGTGACTATTGAGGGCTGTATATGCCTTGTGGTTGCTGGTTTTTATTTTAGCATTGGGTGCTGTATATGCACGATGCTAAAATACAGTGGTTAAATATATTTTACACTGTTTTTGCGGTTCGTTGTGGTACACAGGTCTTAACTGTGTTCACATTTGTGAACTATATTTAGAAGGGAAGGCGATTGTTTAAAAGTTGTTGGTAGTCTGTGGTTGTTGCTGGAATTGACACCCCTGGTGGGTGTATAACCTCCGGATTGCTGGTAAGGCAGCATAATGAAAGTCCTGAGATTGGAGGCCATAATGGCGGGCGTGTAGGCTGCATTGATGGAATTTGTTTAAGATGGTATTTTTTTTAGGGGCCGAATAACCGTCATATTATTATTCCTATTAGGGAAGACGGTTAGCCAATTTTTACTACGTTGTAGCATTTAATTTCTTTTAATGTATTTTTGTTGTTCCAGCTTAGCATTATTATAAGTAGTTAACTCATTTAGGATGTGAAAGGTGGTGTACGATGGAGTAGGGTGGTCTTTCCTATATAAATATAGTAGGTCAGACTAGGAGTTATTTACACATTTTTACTCTCTTTGGAGCTTGTCTTTTACATGTTTGTAAATGGATTAGACTCGTTCCAAGAGAATTAGTATATGTATATTACACAGGTCATATGGATAACTAAAAATAAGCCATAAAACACGGGCGGAATTGTAGACTCGTTAACCAAAGCCTATACTACAATGTCGCCTGATAGAGCGGGTTGTTACTCTATACTTGAAGTATGTCCAGAACCCTTTTAGGTCGTAAGTTTATGTAGTATATAATGAAAACCTAAATTAGTATATTTCGTACAGGTTACATGGATAATTAAAAATAAGCCATATAACACGGGCGGAATTGTAGACCCGACAACCAAAAGCCTACTGCAATGTCGCCTAAATAGAGCGGTCTGTTACTCTATATTTGAAGTGTAACAAGAATTCTGTATTGTTTATGTATATACCTTAACTACCATTATAGTATCATTTATCTATAAAAATAGAAATCGTACACCGGCTTCCATATTTTTCTTTTTCTCTTTCTTTGTTCCTGTTTTCAGGCATGAACGTTGTAGATTTTTGTAAGCATACTTAGTCCTTTGGAGTCTGCTTTGACGCTGGAGGGCCAGCTTCGAGATTTGCCCTAGTGGGTCAAATCTCTGGTGGTTGGGGAGGTACTGTTACGTTGTTTTTTTTGTACCTACACAGCTGCGTTACTAATAAGTAAAGTAGCATTTACCTGAAAACATCAGTAGTACATTTTGAGGTTTCCGAGTATTATATTTCATTGTAGTTTGTACAATTGACTTTGGCCTGCACTTGATAGAAGGACTCATTCCTTCAACTGTATCTTGTCACTAGACTCTTTAGGTATCACTTTCTCACAATTAATTACTTTCCTAAAACCTATTAAATGGGTTTGCACAATAAATTAGATTAAATATTGAAAGGTTAAGTTGCAATGTTTACATACAAAATTTCATGTCACTCAGTCGAACGTCAGTTTGACAGTTTAGAGGCGACCTCTGGCGTTCGCCGATTCACAGTTGTAGTTTAATCGATATTCTAACATATTGATTGCTGACCATCGAAATAATATCGTATGGAGCAATCCTTCATAATTTTCAGCTTTCAGTAAAAATACATAATAAACTAAATAACCGAAAGCGGAAATAAAAGTAATTTTTTCATTAAGCATAGACATATTTCTAGAAATTTTTAATCTGTGGATTGTCTTTGACATAGGGTGACCAGAGATGTCAAGCGATTCTGCGCGAATTAAAGCAATTAATGTAATTAGTTAATTAGACAGGTTTTTAGGATTAGGAATTGAAAATAATTTGTTTGTTGGTCTGGATCATGAAGATTCTTATTGTTTCAGCGTTTAAACGTCACGTTGTGTAGTTGTTAGTGATTTTCGAGAATTAAGTATCTTGGTGTAATGTTTGTCCTCGTCATCATGTGTGTATAATTTTACCTGCATTATGGGAAATTTTAGAAATGCTCCGTCTATTTCCGGCTGATCTCCATGACAGGATGAGAATCATAAGTTAGCGTCCTTTTTACATTGAGACGTGCTCGATACAGGAGCAAATTCTGTTCCCTGTTTTATAAGGTAAGGATTTGTTGAAATAGTGTTTGGAAGTGGTCTGTGAGCCCTTCTCTGGCTGTTAAAAGGATATTGTCGTGATCCATGAATATTACTTACAGGATTATAATTGCGCACACGCAGACAACTGTCCAGCCAGTCGAGGATCACAGTCAAGTGCTTTCTTCATCAATCAACCGTGAGTATTTCACCCGCTGACTATTTATCATGGATTCCTCAGTGTTAACCACGGGATTAAAATATTGTTCAAGGGAATGAGCCCAGCCACGTGGGTAACCCTCGTAGCTCCTATAGTCACTGGCTAATGTTCTAGCCTTCTAGATTTCCAAGCCCGGTCACCTCAAGGAATGTTAATTAGTTTCAAACTATATTATTAGGTCTCCGTATTGTCGTTTCCAGGAGAGGCACCTCGAGAGGTTCGTCTCGCCGCCAGGATCGAGAGTAGCGTCTGAGGCCTGGACGCGAGACCCGTCCCTCGAGTCAGCTGCAAGCCTCTTGCTGAGACGACTGTGCGGCAGGCGGAGTCCGTCTTGCGACAGCGCAGGCGGGACGGTTTTTTTTATATAATAGAACATTTAAATACATTTAATACGGTTTGTATAAGAACCGGTTATGTACTATAGTCCGGTTTTCAATAGTGGAAACCGGTCTTCTACATAAGGATCTTGGGTTCGACATTCGGTGTGCATCAGGAATTATATGGTTGGACACCTTCATCGGCTCCTGGATCCGGGACCCTTATTGTCCCTGGCGCCCATTTGTCTTTTAGTCACGTTTCTTTTAATAACTGGAAGGTTACGTATCTTGAACTTTTAATTTATCATAATATTCAATTTTAATAACGGAACAGTACTGGGTTTTATCTCCACTCCCCACGCCCATAGCTCTTTCTACCGAAATTTAAGCTGGCTGGCAATCATCTAAATTATTTGAATTAACCTACCTAATGTAGATTTGTTATATTCTAAATTTATACCCTTTTTAATATACAGTGTTTGACTTAGTGTGTTGTTTACTTTTATTTAGATACCTAACCACCTACCTAGATTGTAGTAAGAGGCCACAAATTTTAATTTGTAACAATAGTAACAAATTTTTATCAATAGTTCGAAGTTATACACGGATTAAACTGGATTTTCCAAAATTATTAATAAGAAGCCATGACTTAGAACAAAAAACGAATTACAAGTGACATGACAGTGACAGTTGCCCAAAACGTCACAAAGGCCGCGTTCGGAAACGAGTATGGGACGGAACAAGACCTACACAGCACGAGAAACGCACACATAAAAATACAACGGGTATGTCTATAGAAACTGTCAGCAGACTTGTAACAAGATAAGATAAAAGATTCTCTTCTTCTATTAATATCATTTTCAAATCACCTGATAAGTTTGATTGATTTAATTTATGCAAGGCACGCTCCAAGAGTAAAGAGGCATCTGGTCTATCTGTAATGGGTACATGGAAAGCATTAATTATTATGGCCCCTGTAATTCGAAAATCAGTTATTACATGGGTAGTAGCGTTATTGCTGAAATCATTTTCTTACTAGTTTGTAATCTCTCTTAAACCTACCTTTTACTACTTCCACTACACATTGTTACAAGTCTAGATTTATTTGCTCTTAATGTAGGCAACTGTGTCTCACCAGGTTCCAGGGATTCAGGTTTACAAACATTATAATTTAAGGATGTTAATAATGGATTCGCGTCCCTGAATACCCTATCTAAAATAAACACGTCTCCACCTCTAAAATATTGCCGTAGCTCATTACTTTCACGTCTGAACAATTGCTTCATTATATCGGCATCCGACACAGCTGCCGCATAGGGGCCATAAATATCAAGTATGTGACCGTCTGTTGTTACTATTAAAAAAGGCTTTACCAAGTTTCTGTATTAATGTAAACTAGGATTGTTTCTGAAATAAATAATTTGATGTTTTTTTGTAAATAAACATAGGTATGTCCCATCACAGATAACAATAGCCTTCCTATTGCCTCCTTCCTTACCACCAAGTAGGCCTTGTGGTATAGTTAAACTGTGATTCAATATTTCATTCGTTGGCCAATGCCCTGTAGTGGTACAAATTGTGCATTTAATGTATTTCTTACAATAGATAATGTCTTAGAAATAGATGATACAGACATTGCAAATAGTTGTCCTAATCTTTAATGTGGCGGCTCTCCTGTTCTTAATTACCCAACTGCGCCAGAAGAAGGGTTATTTAGCTAAAAATATTGCAAGAGCGGTCTTATATATTTTGAATTGTTCTCTTAAGACGGGGAGCTTCATTTATTATTGTCATGAAGTATTCTTTAGATAAGCCAGTCCAGGAATGGCATTATTCATCAGACATTAGACCTAATTGCTCAAAATCCAATTTATTTACATCTTCGTTTGTTAGGGCTAGTGATATTGTAGCCTCTAACTGAGAAGGAGTAATCTGGCTAACATAGTCACGGTCATCGAGAAACCCCCAATCATAAACCCTCAAATGATGCCTACATATACGAGCATTTTCTGTGACAAATAGTTTGTTTGATTTTAATAAACGGTACCTTAAAAAGTTTGTTACAACATGTCGTTCCAAATTGGTGCAACCATGTACAAAGCATGAACTGGCAGAGTTTCCTGTCCGTCTAAAATTGGGTAGAGCAGTTGGTGGAAAATCATTTGGTTCATCAGCAACTTGTTCTGTCTGGACATGTACTTCAAAAATTACAATAAAATAGAATTGATTCTAGTCGCCCCTTCCAAAATGTATGAAACAGCTTATTTAAAAAAAAAAAACAATCCAATCAAATCCAAATCTTGGTAGTGTATTAGGGTTTAACTTAGGGCTTTATATTGCTTCACTTGCACTAAGCCGACTTTATGTGAATCGAAGAATGCGGCCCTGCATTGTCAGATTCGCATAAACTCAAGTGGAGTTCTATGCATTGCTCGGTTTGGGGTGGCTCCTCATTAATGAACTGAGTTATAACAGTCGAAGGGAGGTAGACCATAGTGGATGTGGTCAAAGTGACGGTGTGGGTGCGGGGCGTTGAGCGGACTGAAGGGCGAGGCTCCGCCTGTCGGACGCTGACAAGCAAACACTGCGATATAGGGATTAGGGTAGGATATATGCCTGTGAGGCACTCCGAGGCCCAATGGCCTTTCTGGGACGAACGGTAAATCAAATGAAGGCGCCGCCGAAGTGGGCTTTTCGGTATGAGGTGCTGGTGTAATGGGTATCAAAGGCGGTGGAATGATGTACACCATAGGAGAGCTACGGGCAGTGAGTTGGGTAGAGGCGCGGGACGCGAACAATTGAGAAGGGGTTCTAACTGTTATTAGAGGTCGGGTGCTATGCGTATAATTTGGGTTAAGCAGTTGACGGATGGTCTGGTACTGTACAAGTTGAGAATGTCCAGGATTTTGAATAATAGTGTAAAGGGGAGGGATGACCAGGGGAGAGATAGCCAGGGGAGGGATAGCCAAGGGACCGATGGCCGGGGGAGGGATGGCTTGGGTATGGTAGGTAAGAGTAGGGTTGGTGGTAGTAGCCTGAGTTCTTCTATCCCTACGGTTTTGCTGAAAAATTAATATTTCATTTAACCATTCGTAAACATTAATTTTAACTTAACTAACCTACAGCTACTACAGCAACTATGATATACAACAGTCGTGCTCTATCATCTTCAACTTTGAAAATGATGTTTCTTACTTAATTGTAATAAAATATGTTACCTTTTACTTGACAAAGTACTTCATTTTTAATGTCCACTTGTACAAGCTGAACTTAGTTGAAGATTATATAATTTTCTCTTAAATTCTATCTCCTCTTGCAATAGCTGCCGCTTTAGGTCTTCGATGTTTTCTTTTTTTAGACGAGGTCGTCTTCTGAACCACTAAGGTGTTTTCCTAATGTTTTTACCTTCAATTTTAATCTAAAAAAAAAAAGAATAAAATATGCATTAACATGAGACTAATAGGGTACAAACACAAAGTATACTGTTCATCAGAAATAATTCACCAATCAAAGCGAAGGTCTGAGTCAACAGGAACAAGTCTGTGTTTATATGTAATGTTTGTTTGACAATAGATGAGAATCTCAATTTATTGCCTATGCCTATTATTATTAATTTGTAGGGAAATAGTTAATGAAAATTGAATTTTTAAATTTCAGTATAAGCGAAACTGGTCAAAGGGATGAAATAGTAGTAAATAGGTTGCTTCTGCCTCTTGCAATTCAAAGTTATGTATTTCTATAGACAGATTTTCATTTTCAATGCAGATGACTTTGGCCGGTGATTCAGATACTGTGATTTCATCCACACAGTCACTGTCCGGGACGCCCATAATGCCTGTACAGCCCTGGCCAAGTACAGCACACACCTGCTCCAAAATCGGATATTACAGATGGTCCTCCACCTGTTTGTGTTGCATCTCTTCATGATGCAGTGTAGTACACCTTGCTCTCACTTTTGAGTTTTTCCCACATCTTCATTAAGGAATGTTTTGATCTGGAAAATGTAAAAAGACATAGGTATTAGGTACTGTAAATAAATAAGCACGTACAGTTTGAATAAGAATGAAAATGATTAACAAGTGAATTAAATAACAAACCTGTACCTATATTGTTCCTGCAGTATTGAAAGAGTCGGTCAGAGCGACCCAAGCGTGGGATTTTGCCTCGTTCGTTGTCCCATCTGTAAATAAAAAACAAATGGGACAACGAACGAGGCAAAATCTAAAAAAATATTTAATATTGTGTCTTTATGGTCTATGACCAATTTTATTAATCTCTCTTTTTCGTCACTGTTGTAATTTTGCCCCAGTAGGGTAATATTGGGCATTCTATACCACTTTCATCCAGTAGCTCGGCGAGTTCGCCTTCGCTACGGCTAGTGGTATAGAATGCCCAATAATTAACGATCCACTCGACTTGGGCATTCTATGCCACTGTCCTCCAGTAGCTCGGCGAGTTCACCTTCGCTACGGTCAGTGGTATAGAATGCTCAATAATAAACGATCGACTCGACTCTAGTGTATTACCTACTGTACTCGACCAATGATCATGCGAGTGCGCCATCGCTCCGGATAGTAGTGCAGACTACATTATATAGTCTGCACTACTGAACGATCGATTTGGTGAATGATCAGTTATGATGATTGAACAACAGCGAGTTTGATTATAAGATTTTATTAGGAGGTAAAATATTGCGTTTTGACGATAGTACCTAAACCATACACGTCTTTCTAGTTATTGGTCATAAAATATTGGTTTTTCTAGGAACAACATATCAGCCGAACGCATGAACTCTTGCAGTTTTCGCCACTGAGGAGAATGCGTATCGGTCTGGAACTTGAGTCGGATGAGCGCCTTCTTCCACAGCTCCAGGGAGTCGGTGTGGCGCGCGTCGTCAGCCTTGTACACCTTGCAGTCGACGTAGTACTCTCCGTCGGTGCTCGCTGCTCGCCGCTCGCAGCCGTTGGTCACTCTATTCACGAAGAATGATGATAGACATGTTATGTTCGATGAACCTTCTTTGACCTCGGTGTCAATTCCGCGGTTGTTACTGATATCGAATATATCGTAGCCAGCATTGGTTTTTTTACTGAAACAACAACGATAATTGATGATTAAACGAACTTACCTGTAAGTGAAGTTCTATCCCAATTATATGAGTACGTTTCATTCGAAGATAAATAATAGACACATGTAGTACCTTCATTGTACTGGCAACTTCGCACTTATTAATATTAGGTTAGATTGAAAAACTTCCCGGCTTGCGCTCCGTCCAGCCAGCCGCAACGGCGGCAAGGCTCCTCATTCTTTAGAGTCCTATTACAAAATTTTTAGATTAAGGGCTCCGGGAAGGGAGGGACCTTTATCTTCGAATGAAACGTACTCATATAATTGGGATAGAACTTCACTTACAGGTAAGTTCGTTTAATCATCAATTATATTTCGTATGTTTCATTCTTCAGATAAATAATAGACACATGTAGATGTTTAGAGATTAAAAATTTTGTAACTAGATAGTATTAAATGAATAAGATTAAAACTAGTGGTTTACTACTAGAAATAATTTAATTACTCAACACAACTCTTAACATTCTTAAATTTGTACAAAACATAAAAAGGTTTTTTTTTTTTTTTATAACATTAATTTAGACACTTCATAAGAAAAAAACAGGAACAATCAGATAAATGAATACTCTAATCGCAGTTCATAAAGTCCCGGTTGTTAACCAGAGAGAAGAACTGATCTTGCGAAACAAGAATCATCGCTCACTGGACGATTATAGAATTTTGCAAACGTCTGCGACGATTGCGACCAACCAACAGTCTTCCTGATGACGTCAAGCGAGATGCCTCGCGTGCGCGCCGTGGATGTGGCAGCGTGTCGGGTGCTGTGTGCACCGAACGCCGACACATCCACGCCGCTCTCCGCGAGCACCTGCTTTATCCATCGGCTGATGGTTTGTGTGCAGGTGGCCTTATAAGGTCGCTTGTATGTTATCAGAAGATTTTCAACTGTATTTGGCCTTAAATCTTTTGTAACCGACAAATAATAATCTTTCAAAGTTGTTGCTGGACAAATATTTATATTTTCGTTGAAGTAAGGCAGGAATAAAATTGGTTGGTCACGACCGACAGCAGATGTTTTAATAATATCGGTAATTATAATGTTGACCCCGTTAGGGCAAATATGAATGTTTTTAATTTTAATAGATGTAATTGTTTGCGCCCTGTGAGCTGTGCATAAGGCTAATAACATTACAAGCTTCTGGGAAATCTTTTTTAAAGGTAATTCTATATTAGGTCCCCATTGAGCGATGTGTTGTAAAACTATTTGAGGGTTCCACGTAGATGCGTATTTTGGGATGTTTGGCCTTAATTTATACGTTCCTTTTAATAGCCTTTTGATCTGTTCATGAGATCCTAAATCATCACCAAATAATAAACTTAAAGCCGAACGGTAACTATTAAGAGAGCCGTAAGCTGCACCTTTATCAAACTGTTCCGTTAAGAATGATAACACTGACGGTATACAAGATTTGTATGGATCTATTTCATTGTTAAGGCAATATTGCCACCAATTTTTTAAGGCCACACTATATTGTTTCAATGTGTTCTTAGCTAAAGATGCCATCATTAAATCCAGAGAGGCCATTGGGACACCTCGTTTTATGAACGCGTTCCTGAGAGCTTCGCTACACCCAGGGTAACTCCTTTGATTTGTGGGTTCCTAGAGGAAGACCATATATTGTTATTTTCGGAATTTATAAATAAAGTATCTGAAGTGAGCAATTTTTGTAATAGAGGGAACCAGGGTTGCGAAGGCCAATAGGGAAAGACAAGTATGCCTTCAGCCTTATCTATAATGATTTTTTCTAAACATTTTAATATTAGGGAAAACGGTGGGAAGGCATAAAAGAACATGTTATTCCATGGAATTGTGAACGCGTCTATTGCTATAGCATCTGGGTCTGGTTTCCATGATACGTATTGATGACATTTGGCATTGGTGCGAGAAGCAAATAAATCGATATCTGGTTTACCTAATTTAGTCTTAATTGTATCAAATACTTCATCCGACAATTTTAGTTCTATGTCTTTGTTAATTTTGCGAGATTCTTCATCAGCTTCTTTATTATCTTTACTTTTAATATAAGAGGCAGTTAAAAATAAATTTCGCTCTTCGCACCAACGCCAGATTTCTCGTGTCAAGTCGTTTAAATGGGAGTATTGGATACCACCCATGCGATTTACGTAGCTTAATGCTGTGGTATTATCGATACGTAATAGAATGGAACAGTTACGTATGTCGCGTGCAAAACATTTGAGGCCAAAAAACACTGCCAGCAGCTCTAAATAGTTGATATGGAATTTTAACTCGGTTGACTTCCATTTACCGTTAACTCTTTCGTTATCGCAAAATGCGCCCCAGCCAGACCTGGAGGCGTCTGTAAAAATTTCTAGTTGAAACTTATCAGGCCTTAAGGAAGTAGATGTTGAAAAAATGTTCTGAGACCACCATTCCAGATCCGGCAGAATTATAGGCGAAAGATTAAATTTGGATTCATATGTTTTATAGGCGTTTAATGCTAAGTACTTTTGTCTCTCGAGACGTTTAGTATACACCCAACCGTATTTAACCGCCGGACAGGCGGATGATAAAACGCCGATTAAACTGGCAAAGTCTTTAATAGTGCAACGTGGTAAGGGAATAAATTTTTTAACTAATTTTGAAATATGTACTCGTTTATCATTCGGTAAGGATAAAGACATGTTATTAGTGTTATAATTAAAACCTAGGAATTTAGTCTGTTGTGATGGTTGTAAAGAGCTTTTTTCGAAATTTATTACGAATCCTAAACATTGTAAAAGTTTAACAGTCTCCTTTACGTTATTTAAACATTCAGTATATGTATGGCCGATACATAACAAATCGTCGAGGTATATAACAGATAAATAGCCGCGATATCTAAGGTGAGTCACAACTTCTCTCATAATTTTCGTGAATGTTCTTGGTGCCGACGATAACCCGTAAGGCATAGCTTTGAATTCATAAGTTAAATTTTCACCGACTTCATTATGAAATTGAAATCTTAAATATTTTCTGTGTGATGGATTAATTGGTACCAATAAATATGATTCCTTTAAATCGATCGTGGCCATAAAACCGTTATGAGGAACTAATTTGCAAGCTGTTCTATAGTCTTCCATTTTAAAATGAGTTTGAGTTACGAATTTATTTAACAATTTTAAGTTTAGAATAAATCGTTTTCCACCATTTGATTTTGAAGTTAGAAATATTTTAGAAATAAATTGATCTGGCTCACATTCATGTATCGCGCCTAATTGTAACAAGTTGTCGATCGCTACAGACATATCTCTCTGTTCTTCATTCCTAAACGTGTTACAGGGTACAACATGTTGGTACACTTTTTTAGAAAATGGAATCATGTAGCCATTTTAAATCCAATTCAAGATTGTACTATTACTAGTAATGTTCATCCAACATTTGTAAAAATATTGTAAACGACCTGCGTGTACCTGTATCGCTAACGTCGAGTCTGGGCACGGTGCTTGCCCTGGTTGGGGGAAGCTCGAGGTCGCGTCGTCGTCGGCTGCCGACGGTATGCTGTCGCTGCTCGTAGATATCCTCCTCGCCCCCCCCTGCTCGCCGAGACATAACGAGGGGGGCCAGTCCCGTTTCCCGAAAACCGAGTCCTCGCTGTCGATGGTCCAGCTGTGGGTGCGGGTAAAGACGTCGCCCTTTGAGCGGATTTTTTAATCAGCGATCCTTGTCGCTCAATAGCTTTAGAAGCTTTTATGGTTTCTGAGAGCTTTTCTCCGAAAAGCGTCTCGTCTCTTTCGTGGTCTTTTATAAGTGGCGTAAAAGACTTGTCCAGACAGGGAGTGATGAGTTTTGTCCTCACCTGAGTTTCGGTATAATGTAAGTCGGTCAGGATCCTACAGCTATCCGAAAGAATCTTAATAGCCTGAATTTTATCATCTCCCAGAAGAAGCTGGGTAATAGCTTTATTAAGCGCGCTTATACCGAGGCCTAGTTGATCTTGTTTCAACTGTATATTTTTATCACGGTTAATAATAATTTCCGAGACGGCAGCCTTAATTTCCGGATTCAAAGTTGGCGCCCTAAGGAGTTTGCAGTTCTCTGGAATCTGATACTCCTTAAGTATTTTTTCCTTGAGATCCTTGGCAAGTCCTTTTTTTAGTAAAGGAATCCAACGTTGTGCCAAAGTGTTGTGTATGTTTTCGCCGTAAATCGGCTGTTCATCCGTGGTATCGCCCAGCGCTGATAGTAATTCCGGATCGAGCTGCGGAGAATCATCCTGCGCTAGTTGAATCGGCGCCTCTGGAGTCATTTCAGTGTTTTCTTGAACATCATGAGACTCAACTGGAACGTGAAGCTGCATCGCCGTGATATCATCTTGCATGGTTCCGTCGTCTGAAACGATCAACGTTTCAAATGTAAACTAACTGGCCAAGCGTTTTATAAACGTTTTTTAATCCCTCGTGTTGACCCGCAGTCAACCTCCAGGCATATTTTACACATCATGCTATACCTTCGTGATACCCTCAAAGTGATATCCTCCAGGCTAGCTTAGAGATGCTAAATTATTTATTTTGAACCACGTGAAAAGAATATAAAAGGTATCACGTATACACAGTTTTGTGGTTGCAACTCGTACACGAAATCACTTAATAAAAAAATACATCATAACTAACCTTCGTTTTTCTCGGAATCCGACGAAGATGAATATATAATCACACGACTTCGTTTTTTGTTTGCACATTCTTTAAGTCTTTTAATTTTATTTTCATAGTAACTAATTTTATTGTCAGCGCTACGCTTAGACATATTGAAAAAGTAATTTGAAGATAACTTTAACGAAATATCACTGAATATATAAAAGTATTGAAGAGTGAGTGCTTGTTGCCGCGCACAATAAAAGAATGAGGAGCCTTGCCGCCGTTGCGGCTGGCTGGACGGAGCGCAAGCCGGGAAGTTTTTCAATCTACCCTAATATTAATAAGTGCGAAGTTGCCAGTACAATGAAGGTACTACATGTGTCTATTATTTATCTGAAGAATGAAACATACGAAATATAACTACTGTTAGTTCATCACTTTCATGATTTATTTATCGTTTAGGTAGGTATGCACTGAAAAAAAAAAATAATTATTATCAAGAGACCTACACAGCACGAGAAACGCACACATAAAAATACAACGGGTATGTCTATAGAAACTGTCAGCAGACTTGTAACAGTGCATGATTCACTGATTATAAAGTTTGCATTTTATAAGGCATGTAGTAGGTATTCCCAATCGTTACCAAGCAAAAAAAGCGACACTTAAAAAAAAAAATGTTGAATGTCTATGAAACGCTGATTTCAGCCCACAGTGCAGCGGGGCGGGCGACCTCTTTAATCATTTCGTTCTCCAAATATGGTGTATGTGTTAGAAATGTAAACGGAACGCAATCTTTGTCTCTGTCCTTTATAGTTGTCTATTATTGTTGTCTCTGCTTTGAGCTGTCAGTCTATCGTGCTCCTTGTAATTGTTGAAGTATTTTGTGTCTATTAAATCCCTTTTATATAAAATCATTTTCTTACTAGTTTGTAATCTCTCTTAATCCTACCTTTTACTACTTCCACTACACATTGTTACAAGTCTAGATTTATTTGCTCTTAATGTAGGCAACTGTGTCTCACCAGGTTCCAGGTATTCAGGTTTACAAACATTATAATTTAAGGATGTTAATAATGGATTCGCGTCCCTGAATACCCTATCTAAAATAAAAACGTCTCCTCCTCTAAAATATTGCCGTAGCTCATTACTTTCACGTCTGAACAATTGCTTCATTATATCGGCATCCGACACAGCTGCCGCATAGGGGCCATAAATATCAAGTATGTGACCGTCTGTTGTTACTATTAAAAAAGGCTTTACCAAGTTTCTGTATTAATGTAAACTAGGATTGTTTCTGAAATAAATAATTTGATGTTTTTTTGTAAATAAACATAGGTATGTCCCATCACAGATAACAATAGCCTTCCTATTGCCTCCTTCCTTACCACCAAGTAGGCCTTGTGGTATAGTTAAACTGTGATTCAATATTTCATTCGTTGGCCAATGCCCTGTAGTGGTACAAATTGTGCATTTAATGTATTTCTTACAATAGATAATGTCTTAGAAATAGATGATACAGACATTTCAAATAGTTGTCCTAATCTTAAATGTGGCTCCCCCTGTTCTTAATTACCCAACTACGCCAGAAGGAATATTTAGCTAAAAATATTGCAAGAGCGGTCTTATATATTTTGGATTGTTCTCTTAAGAGGGGAGCTTCATTTATTATTGTCATGAAGTATTCTTTAGATAAGCCAGTCCAGTAATGGCATTATTCATCAGACATTAGACCTAATTGCTCAAAATCCAATTTATTTACATCTTCGTTTGTTAGGGCTAGTGATATTGTAGCCTCTAACTGAGAAGGAGTAATCTGGCTAACATAGTCACGGTCATCGAGAAATCCCCAATCATAAACCCTCAAATGATGCCTACATATACGAGCATTTTCTGTGACAAATAGTTTGTTTGATTTTAATAAACGGTACCTTAAAAAGTTTGGTACAACATGTCGTTCCAAATTGGTGCAACCATGTACAAAGCATGAACTGGCAGAGTTTCTTGTCCGTCTAAAATTGGGTAGAGCAGTTGGTGGAAAATCATTTGGTTCATCAGCAACTTGTTCTGTCTGGACATGTACGTCAAAAATTACAATAAAATAGAATTGATTCTAGTCGCCCCTTCCAAAATGTATGAAACAGCTTATTTAAAAAAAAAATCCAATCAAATCCAAATCTTGGTAGTGTATTAGGGTTTAACTTAGGGCTTTATATTGCTTCACTTGCACTAAGCCGACTTTATGTGAATCTAAGAATGCGGCCCTGCATTGTCAGATTCGCATAAACTCAAGTGGAGTTCTATGCATTGCTCGGTTTGGGGTGGCTCCTCATTAATGAACTGAGTTATAACAGTCGGAAGGGAGGTAGACCATAGTGGATGTGGTCAAAGTGATGGTGTGGGTGCGGGGCGTTGAGCGGACTGAAGGGCGAGGCTCCGCCTGTCGGACGCTGACAGGCAAACACTGCGATATAGGGATTAGGGTAGGATATATGCCTGTGAGGCACTCCGAAGCCCAATGGCCTTTCTGGGACGAACGGTAAATCAAATGAAGGCGCCGCCGAAGTGGGCTTTTCGGTATGAGGTGCTGGTGTAATGGGTATCAAAGGCGGTGGAGTGATGTACACCATAGGAGAGCTACGGGCAGTGAGTTGGGTTGAGGCGCGGGACGCGAACAATTGAGAAGGGGTTCTAACTGTTATTAGAGGTCGGGTGCTATGCGTATAATTTGGGTTAAGCAGTTGACGGATGGTCTGGTACTGTACAAGTTGAGAATGTCCAGGATTTTGAATAATAGTGTAAAGGGGAGGGATGACCAGGGGAGAGATAGCCAGGGGAGGGATAGCCAAGGGACCGATGGCCGGGGGAGGGATGGCTTGGGTATGGTAGGTAAGAGTAGGGTTGGTGGTAGTAGCCTGAGTTCCTCTATCCCTACGGTTTTGCTGAAAAATTAATATTTCATTTAACCATTCGTAAACATTAATTTTAACTTAACTAACCTACAGCTACTACAGCAACTATGATATACAACAGTCGTGCTCTATCATCTTCAACTTTGAAAATGATGTTTCTTACTTAATTCTAATAAAATATGTTACCTTTTACTTGACAAAGTACTTCATTTTTAATTTCCAATTCTACAATCTGAACTTAGTTGAAGATTATATATTTTTCTCTCTTATATTTTACTCTTCGAAAAAGTAACGAACAGAGAAAAAGTGACACACAGGTACCAGTGGCACCAAAAAACTTCGAACTAACTTATAAGTCTAAAAGTAACAATAAAGTTATATTTGTTTTTACGGATTTACACCACCGAACTGTTGTATGTTTTCCTTGCAAACGATCACACGCGTAAGTAACAAAACAGTGATAACGTATTACACGAATTTTATGCGAAATATATTAGCGTTTTATTTTATATTTGCGCAGACACGAACAGCTGTTGTGTACCCCAGAAAATACCCATTTATATGGCCACGTGCCTGTATACTTCGGCTCGTTGTCGGCGTCAGCCCCAGAACGAGGCTTCGGAATTTTTTTAAATTCTTTTATAAGTGTGTCTCTCAAATTATTCCATTTTTTCTTCGCCATTTCACCTAAAAAATGAAATGAATAATTAATTAATATATTTCAATTATTTCAGGTATTTAGCCACGGGCATACAGTTCCGGCAACTCGCTTACTCGTTCAGAATTTCATAATCTGCTATTTCCACAATCGTACCACAAGTTTGCAAAGCTATATGGACACAATTAGTTACGAAGCATATGCCCGAGCCTTAAGAAGAAAACTTTAAAAACATAGCACAATGTTTTTGGGACAGATGGCAGTTTCCTAACTGCATCGGCGGGTGTATTGATGGAAAACATATTCGCATTAAAAAACCAAATAAAACTGGTTCTATGTACTATAACTACAAATCCTTCTTTTCGATTGGGTTGTTAGCAGTCACTGATGCAAATTATAAGTTTGTAATGATAAATGTCGGTTCCTATGGAAAAGAAAACGACGCCGGTGTTTTTGATGAATGCCCCTTTCGAAGTGCAATAGAACAAGGAAGACTAAAAATACCGAAAGAACAAGTATTGCCGGGCTCAAATATCGAAGCTCCATATGTTCTGCTAGGAGATACTGCGTTTCCTCTAAAAGAATATCTTATGAGACCTTTTCCAGAAAGATCGACGACTAAAGGGGACGCAAAAGATAATTATAATTATCGCTTATCTCGAGCAAGAATGGTAGTGGTGGAATGTTCTTTCGGTTCAATAACCTCTAAATTCAGAATTTTGCATAAATCTATCGAAACCAATGTAGAAAATGCAGTTCATAACGTAAAAGCCATATGTTTAATGCACAATATTATACGTGGTCTTGAATCAATAAATGAGACTGAATTTATATCTTTCCGGCAAGCATATCAAAATATACCACAAGCACCACAACATAATTCACAAAGGAGATTTAATGCTACATCACGAGCAGCCGCACAAGCGAGAGAAAACTTTAAATTGTATTTTGAACAACATCCTCTACAAAGATATATGTGTAATAGCAATCTATAATAAATAAATGTGTTGTACTTACTTGTAGTCCCAGTTAATTTGGCCAAATCCTCCCCTCCCATTCACGGTACGATAATAACCGGTTGTGATAATTTTTATTCCTTTTATCCCATAATATAGGACGTTCTTGGATAGCATTAATAAAATTTTCTGACATTATCCAAACAAAAACACGACGACACCGCATCCAGTTCGCGCGAAAATATCAAGCCAACTGATCGCGTTCGCTTCATTTCGCGCCGCTCCGCACCGCACCCCACGTGTGCGTTTGGTCACGTAGGCCACTTCAATAGGTTTCGACTGTTTGTTGTTTTCGCGCCGCGACGCGCCTTTTCGCGTTCGCGTCTAGATCGCTCACGCAGGACGTCGCGCTAGATCTTTGAAACTACGCAACAGATTTTGGTGCGGTTTTTTTAATAGAGTAATTCAAGAGGAAGGTTTATACAGTGTGAGTCTTCATAATGTGCACATATCGAAGTGAGGGAAACTAAGCTTAATTTTATCGACGGAAAAAATATTTAAAAAAATAAAAAATTGTAGCATTTTAAAAATTCTTTTTCGCTGCTGTGATCCCTGTGTAAACCATCGCCCCTCAATTGAGAATTATGGTTTTTTTTAACAAAAATCTGATATTTTTTCATAAATTTTTACAATAATTGTAAAATTACTCGATAAAAGCCCCGATTTCCTACCCTTTTTGATTACTTTAAATTATTCTCCATCGTATCACATTTCTAAACGTAAAAATACCATGTTTATAACTCAATCACAACATTTCCTATCAACTGTTAAAGAAAGGCCTTGAAATCACCATACTTTAAGCAGGTAAAGATCCTTTTAAATATTTTTTTTATTTTTTCAAATATTTTTCCGTCGATAAAATTAAGCTATGTTTCCCTCATTTCGTTATGTGCACATCATGAAGACTCATACTGTATGTATAATACATGCATATAAACCTTATATTATAGAAAAGCCGAGAAATTCAAAGATTTGTAATGTTATGTCGTAACAAATATATTTTTGTGCGCTTACATTGCAAACGCTGCACATAGGAGTATTGTCATGTAAAATCCGGTCAAAATTATTTAATGGCTTATTTAATAATAAAACATTATAATACGATCTAATATAATCTTTAATGATATTAAAAAGTACATTCATAGCAAAAAACACGTTTTTTCAACTTAAGTTCTTAAAATTATCTTAATAGTCCTCTTCCTCTTCTTCATCTATATTTTCGCAGCTGACGTTGTCTTCTGTTGACGTTGATGGTAAAGATGGTTGCGCAATTGCGACCGAAAGCGTGAAAAATTTTTTCAAAAGAGGCGCTTGATCATCAGATCAAGCGCTTTTCACTTCAATTGCGTTTTGGCTGAATTGAGCTTAAATGAGGATCGGAACTTCGTAACAATCTATTAATAATGTCCCTGTTGCAGTCTTCTCTAGAAAAGTCAAGGCGGTACTACCTAAAGTTTTTATTTCGGGTCTCAGCCGCCTCCTCCGACAATAATTGACCAATCCTTTTTTGCCTTTTGTATTAATGAGTAACATGGATAGATACTCCTCTTAACATTATAAAGGATTTCCTTCAACTAAAATTGACAGTGCCTCTTGTGGCGTGTGCTTTTTCCCACTTTGCTTTTGGGATAAAGCAAATAAGCCTATCGTGCCTTGGTCTCTCGCGATTATAGCTAGCATTATAATTTTAAACATTTGCCAAATAAATAGATAAAATTGAAGTTTGATAAAGAAAAACTTACCATCTGGACTGCCAGCTAAACATCCAAATTCTTCATCAATAAAGAGACCGGAAGGCCTCACACTTTTATTATAATATTGTTGCATGAACATACTTTTTGCCACATTTTCATTTTCTTCTTTTTCTTTTTATATAGAAATATCCTTTACATGATTGTGAGATAGAGTGGTAATACGGCGTTTGCAAATCTGTAAACATAAAAGTCCAGATAAAATAAATATAAATGATGGGTAATTTTTAAATTCTACATTGTCTATGTAGGTATTCAATAAAATACCGCAATGTTACCAGAAATGTATATATGTGTATACGTACATTTCCGCTAACAAAATTATACCACACAACTAACCATTCCAAATGGAATAGCAGTCAAACTGTCACTCCTATGAGTAGTATATAAATCATTTTCATGCTGTCCTACAGTAGACATTTCAATCAAAGCTGTTTTCTGGTGACTTTTGGAATTCTGCTAACCGTTCTTCACACTGTGTTCTCAATTGTGCTTCGTCAATATCAATTGGGTCAGTGCTTGTCCGGCTGGGTTTTCTCTCTTGGAGCAAATAATCATTTGCATGTCGACGACTTCTGTCGTATTCTGCTTTTTTCCTTTCGATTTATGTTTTTTTTTTTAATGTGTCCCTGGGCTGTGTGGTCAGCTTTTTCCATGCAGTTTCATGCCATTTGTGTCAGTTACCAGTTACAGTTACCACCTCCTACCACGGCTGCTCCACCTCTTTTTGTGGAGGTGCAAGTGGAAGGTAAGAAAGAACTTTTTTAAAAGGCTCTTCAAGATGGCAACTGATAATATTAATAATTTTTATTATTTTTTCTAGAGACGGGCATGCTCTCCCCAACTAGACCTTCATCTCATGTCCGTGTTGTTCAGCCAGAGCCTGTTACGTCTGTGCAAACTACTCCTCGCCGTGCAAGAACCAGGACTAGAGGGTCACCTCGTAGACGAGCGAGGCCAGCACCAGAGCAGACAGCACTTTCTCCAAGCAGATTCCTTTTGGAGAAACTTTAAAGAACAACAACACAATGATAACATGGACATGAGGAGAAAGCAAAATAGGATTAGAGAGATGGAGGTGCAGGCTCAGAGGGAGTTGCAAGCTTTAATCCACACAGGTTTAAATCTATTGACTGATTTGTAGAATTTGTTAGCGTACCAGTGATGTTTTCTTCTACATCTACAACATTATAATCAAGGCCAATGTTATGGAGAATGCAGCAGGCTTGAATAATTCTGGCACATTTAAGAGGCTTGTAGTGTAGAACTCTATCTTTGTTTAGACAGCGCCATCGATTCTTCAGTCTCCCAAACGTATTTTCTATGACGACTCTGGCTGCTACATGCCTTTGATTGTAATTGGCTTCGAGTGTGTCTGGAGCAGCATCTAAAATCGGGAGTCATCAACCATGGCCATTGTGGATAACCAGAGTCTCCTAAAATTATAACCATCTTTTAGTTCAGTCATTGCCTAAGTGTAATGTACGAGTACAATGGTGTTCAAATTATATTTTATTGTGGCAAGCTTACCCAAAAGCCACACTATTTCCCCATTTTGGCGCAAAAGCTGCACATAATTATTGATCTTGCTGTTCTCCCATATGAAAGAGTCGTGATTTGCACCTCCAAATTTGGCATTTACATTAAGAGGCCTCTTACAAAAATGCGCGTAGATGCATGATTTCCTCGTTGAAATTGAATACTATTCGTTGGTTGGTATAAATAGCAGTTAATTGTTGTTTACCTGTTTAATTTTTTTTATAATGTTAATTAACGTAATTGTTACCGTTTTAATTAACAATAATTGAGTTAATTGAGTTAGAATTGGTAAAGATAGTTCGTTTTCTCTTCTACAATAATAATAAAGTGACTTTTTTTATTATTTGTCTATTTATTTAACAATAATCGTTCTCTTGATGCATGTTTTGGCAAACCCTCATGGAGAGCTGATTTGAAAGCTCTAATTTGCAGATTCTGTTGAATATAATCCATCAAAACATTTTTTTTTCATATCACAAATATCATATACTTTTATAATAATAGAATACATTTTTGTTATATGCCTTATAAATAAAGAAAAAAATACTGAACCTTATTAAATTTTCTACTGAAAACAAGTCTGAATATCTCCGAACTTCTACATCATTTTCACGTAGCATTTATACCAAAATAGTCTTCAATAATTGCTTAAACAATATCAATATAAAAAAAAACAAATATTGATACTTTGATTTTTTAATAAATAAAATAATAATATAATAATAATAATATATTTATTCAAAAATTATAAGGCATGAAACATGTACAGTTTTGCTTAAATAAAAATTATATTGCTAAGACTTACGTGCCTGAACTAGGTAGTCCTGTGTTTCAGGCGAGAAGAGCTAAAATAGTTTTTTAAAATTAATAAATAATCTAAAGTTGACAATAGGCAAATAATTATAATATGTTGAGTAGCTTAACACTTAGTTTCTAAACTTAATAAATATTTAACATAGGTAGGTGAAATTTGTATATCTATATTTACTTTAATACAGTTAATAAATTTTCTGTTTCTTCATAAGACATACTTTGGAGAGCATCCTTGAGGATTCTCTTACAATTTTTATAGTTTACAGAATAAATGTTTGCTTTCGAGTTTAGTCTATTATATAGGAGAGGTCCAAGGTACAGGTAAAATTTGGATATAAAAGCATGTTTTGTTGAAATTTGTGGACAAACTATATCTTTACGTCTCTTATTGGTATATCTAGGGCTGTAGGGTAGAGCTTTGTGTTGTTTTAATACAATACTATAAAATAAAAGTACTCTAAATTTCACTGCACCGGCGATGCGCGCTCGCCCTGCCTGGAGGCCTTAATTTATTGAGGCATCCACAGGCAATCCCGGTTAAGAAGACGACAACCTAGGTTGAAAAAAGACGAAGAAGAAGAGTTAAAAGCATAAAATCACAATAATTAAAAAACCGAACAGTAAACTTGTCACAACACACAAATTTAAAACGTGAACTTAGTCGCTCAAATGACCCGATTCAACTGTAAATTAAAAGTTTCGTCGTGGTGCACTTAAACATAATGGATTACCCTCTTGAACTAAAAGTAAACATTTTTTGACATACCCGCACAACAAACATTCATCAGAAACAGTTAAAACTTTTGCTATCGCGAGATAAGCGCTTGGCCAAGATTCCGTGCCGCTGAGTGTACAGTCAACAAAGGAGTTAAGTATACAGGAGCGTCGGATATTGTTGAAGTTTACTAAGAAACCGATGGATATTCTCGAATAAAAATTTAGTTTATTAATAGAAAACAAACAGCTCATTTATTAAATTAAATTTCAGTCCAGAACATCCATCGGTTTCTTAGTAAACTTCAACTATATCCGACGCTCCTGTATACCTAACTCCTTTGTTGACTGTACATACATCATACATACATACACTCGAAAAACATAACCCTTCTTCTGACGCAGTCGGGTAAAAAGTAATAAACTTGTGATTGACTATTTATTTGGATGCGGATGCAGATGTCTAAATCGATGCGGATGCGGATACGAATATTCGCAACATCCCTGGTCTACATCTTTTTAACGGTAGCGTCGTGAATGTCTAGTGGTCGGTCTATTTGTGGAGCACAGTGCTCTTCCATAAATATTTGTGCTTGTAACTATGTAATCTACAATATGAGGAGGAAACATTTTTGTTTAAGACGTCGATAACTGATGTATTTGAATCGATTTGAAACTGGACACCGACAGAACTGTCGTCAAAGTCCAATTCTGGTATATCTGCTAAAGAGTCTGTCCAACCTGCTACTGGAGACGGTGTTCGGTATCTTCGCTGCCGTCGCGCAGTGGTCGAAGTATCTCTAGCACGACCGTGAGATGGGCCTGGTGTTGGGTTAGGTTAGGTGGACGTAAGACCCCCCCCCCCCCCTTTGTTTGGTCCCTGGGGTGGTCACGGCGTGCTATGTGTTCTGGTGCGCCGGTGATGGGGAGTACTCCCCAGAGGAGGGTCCAGTGACGGAAGGCCGCGGCGGGTTCACCGATGAGTGCTAACGCGTGCTCGTGTTCCCGCCGTAAGCGGCAGAGGAGGACACCGTGGAGTTTTAGTGGGTTAGAGTCTCACATAACTGCACTATCTCCCCGTGGTAGTGCAGACTGCATGAGCATTTCTCCACGTTAAAAAAAATAAAAAAAGGTGGACGTAAGACAGGAGAAGCTGAATTACCCCTTAGCACTATAAGTGGCGCCGGAGAAGTTTCGGAATGGCCCAGGAATTGTTGGGTGGCCGGGGTTGCTCTTTGTGGTGGCTCAGGAGTTGCCGGTTTGTCTTGTATAGATATACAAGACAAATCGGCAACTCCTGGCGGCACTGGGTTTGGCATTTCGAGGCGGCACTGGGTTTGGCATTTCGAGGGTGCCCTCTATGTCTTAAAGTGCCGGCGGGTCGAGCATTCCGAGATTACCCTCATCTAGTAGTGGTGGCGGGTCGCGATTTTCAAGTTCGTTCTCTTAATTCGACTGTGGCTCAGGTGAGCTTATTGTTTCCGTATCGTGATTAGCAGTATTGGAATGCTCTGACATAGTTCTGGGCCGTTTTGTTTTTCTAGTGTCAAAAATACTTCCAAAACTTGCACTGTGATCTGAAATCTCTGAACTGGACTGATCGGAATCTAAACGCTTATTCTTGGTTCCTGCCATACAAAATATCATCCCATTGGAATCCACAATATTTCACGTCCACGCCGTTCAAAATTATATATAAATACATTAGGATTAGTCGCGTATAAGTGGATAATGCTCCTGAAGTCCTCGTGCAACTCCAGAAGCGTCATCAGCTTACCGAACCCAGTTTTATAGTTGTGTGATAAAGCCCACGTCTTATAATAAATTCAATACGATTTTTACATTTTGCTGAATTTAGGCAGTTTGTACACATTTTCATGTCAAAACTTGACAATGTCATGTCTGTAATGTATGTAACCGCGGCATGATAGGCCGAACTAGTCACGACGCGTTTCTCCTAACGTAGACTTGTGACTATTAAAGAAGTTGAAAGGGTTTGAATGTAATAATTAAGGGTGCTGCTAATACAGGGTGTTTTTGACAGCCCTCCGCAAACTGATAGGGTGGCTTCAGTACATCATATTAAGATGACCGGTACATGAAGTTCTTTCAGGAACATTAAGGGAATCCAAAAAACCAGATTTGTTTAATTACCTCACACGCAATGTGCTTTCTAGACATGGATCGCATATGAAATCAGGATATATTTGCTGACCAATACATCTAGTCACGACGCGTTTCTCCAAACGTAGACTTGTGACTATTAAAGAAGTTGAAAGGGTTTGAATGTAATAATTAAGGGTGCTGCTAATACAGGGTGTTTTTGACAGCCCTCCGCAAACTGATAGGGTGGCTTCAGTACATCATATTAAGATGACCGGTACATGAAGTTCTGTGGCTTCAGTACATCATATTAAGATGACCGGTACATGAAGTTCTTTCAGGAACATTAAGGGAATCCAAAAAACCAGATTTGTTTAATTACCTCACACGCAATGTGCTTTCTAGACATGGATCGCATATGAAATCAGGATATATTTGCTGACCAATACATTCGCTGCAATATATTTTTTTGCAAACCATACATGTCCCTTTTTGTCCCGAGATGGTCGTAAGACATTTCTGACATTGGACACCCTTTATTGTTTGAATTTTAAATTTGCAACGTTGAGTGCTTGGAACGTTATTGTCAACAGAATTACTATGAATTTCAGTTAAGACCTTTTTTGATTTTGGAAAGAACCTCCTCTCTTCTAATATCTTTATTTTAGGTTCATTTGTGGAACTAATCTCATTTGTAGGTAAATATTCTTCCAATTGCTGTACGCTCGTTATTGGAAGCTCCACCGTATCAATTATTTCAACACTATCTATTATTTCATTGATGGATAAAGAGCAATTAGATCCAATTTCTGCTGTTATTTGATCGTCATTAATATCTACAGGTTGATCAAAGGGTAGATTCATCACAGCTGAAGACAATAAAAAGGAATCAACTGGATTCATACCATCCATAGCATCAAGAGTTATTCTAGGATCTATCACATAATGAGGTTTTGGAGAAAAACACTCACACTGTCCTCTTTGTTCTCCACAAAAGCAGCTTACATCCTATATGCTATTTTGAATTTGTCATTTTTGTCTGTTATTATTTGATGCAATTGCATAGTTCCTTTGAGAACTGGTAGTTTAGCTGGCAATATTTTTGTTGTTGTCAATATCGCTTTTTAAAATGAGGAACACTTTGGTTTTTTTTCAAACAATCTTTGCACACTTCATAAGCATCTTTTGCATCTACTATATCGGTTCCAAGACATACTTTTTTATCGAGACTTCGTTTCACGCTGCCACCGATTCCATCAGCTACACTTTTGCCATGATGCGCTTCATAAAACGACCAAGTCGAATACTTGAATCCGTAAGTCTTTGTGAAGTAAGCAAGTAAATAGAAATTGTTCTTCTGACGGTACTGCGAAGAGGGGCCATCAGTATAAAAATGAAATATCTCTACATTCGGTGTTTGTGTTTTTACCATTTCGATTACAGGAGATAGGTGAGCCCAAATCGCCGGTGGCTGGTGGCTGCTCTCGTCTGACATCGTACAAAAAGACTGTGCTTCACTTTTCCTATATACCATGCCTGTGTGCAAAGATATTTGACGTTTGGAGGCGCCAAAGTGCATGCTTTGAACTTCATTTGCCATTTTCGCTTCGTAAGACTCCGAGAAGTCACACACAATTAGACATTCGTTGTCTTTCAGCTCGGACACAGCCTTTTGATATTGTTTCTGCATATGGATATTGTTAAAATAGTGTTTTTAAATAGGATCATATCATTTTCGTATTTAGTTTTTAACTCCCTTATACTTCCCTTTTTAATCACTTTCGGTTCTCATGGTCTTAACTTCTTTCTTTGATACTAAGTCTTTCTTTTCATATGTATGTTCTTTCCTATTCCAGCCATTCTACTTCCTGGTTTAATTTCTCCTCTGTAGCCAAATTAAACTGTACCTTTCTATCTTTGCATTGGCGACATGTATGGTACATGCAGTCGTAGTTGTTTGTGTCGCAACATATATTCTCTAAAGCGTCTTTTCTCGTGCCACTGATGATTCCGTGTTTTACCAGCGCTGTATGTAAATAGTCTATATTACTATGCTTGGGGCACAAACAAGTATTTCTCGAATTTATTCCTGGCGAAAGAATAAAAAACGGTTTGCTCCTGTAAAACGTTGTAAATCCGTAGCGGCCTCCCTCACTTTTGTATTTTTTAAAAGTGTTCACTAGTGTATCACACAAGTATCGAATCTGTTTTTTTTTTTTTTTTTTTTTTTTTTTTTTTTTTTTTTTTATTCTTTATTTATTTAACGAGGGTTTTAATCTAGACAGATTATGCCACCCTCATCGTTACAAATCGAATTTACATACTGGCTACATAAATAACAATTATCTTACACTACCTCTGCGGCGAATACCAATATTTACGAGCCTGTACAGCATCCTGGCTGCTTCCGAAGCAGGAGCAGCAAGGACGCTGTTACATACCCCAGTCTCGCACATACTATTAAATACTATTAATAAATCTCGTCTTTCCGGCTCGTTCCGGACACACTCCATGATGATATGATAAACGTCTTCAATCAAGTTGCATTCTACACAATTTGGTGACTCAACTTTGCCCATTAGGCGTGCAAATTTATTTAAGGGTATATGTCCGGAGCGAAGTCGCAGAGCTGTTACGATTGTCTGCCTTCCCATATTGGCACTGTCTATCCACGTACTTTTGAGGACGTTTGGTTGTATAGTGGCATACCATATACCTTTACTGCGGCTCCTTTCATCGAAGTATTCTTGCCAGCTGTCATAACATAGGTCTTTTAATCTACAGTAAAGTTCGGTATAATACGGGACACAGGAATACTTTTCACCGTCGGTTGATGCCTCTTTAGCGAACTGGTCGACCATCTCATTACCTTCAATGCCAATATGAGAAGGCACCCATTGTATTACAACATTTTTATTCTTACTTTTTGGTTCTCGTTTCCTTTTTTCCTGCTGTGTTGCGGCTGACGTCATCTCTCATATAAAATTTTCTTATTTCTGCGATCTCTGTAGGTTTTGTGCGTTTCTTCTTTTCTCTTGCTTTGCCTTGTAAACCGAGCATTTTTGTAATAATCTTTTTGTTTTGGGAATTTTTCACGAGCTTTTTTAAAGTCTTTTTTTCTTTGTTTGCTTAGTGCAATTTTGATACGTTTTTTTTAGAGTATGTTCTAACATTTCATTCCTTGCTTTTATTTTTAATAACTCTGTTTCCAAATAATTTACTTCCTGTTTATTCTGTTTCAAACGCCTTTGGTTACGTTTTTTATAAGCCTCTTTCTGTCTTTTTAGTTTTAAATTGTATGCCACGAAACGTCTGCATTTATTTGTCAGGTAGGTATTTTTCTTTTTAAGGTATTGAATAGTTTTTATACAATGAATTTGAGAGGCTGATGCTATATCTTCTGATTGTAAATTGTCGTTAGGTGCCACGTTGACACTATCTTTAACACTTTGCCTTTTTTTCTGTCTACTAGCTTGTTTTTCTTTTCGCCAAACTTTTCTTCTGTTCTCAGCTTCTTCCAGAATCATTTCTCAAATTGTTTTTTTCTTTTGTTTTATTCTTTGTAAATTTTTTAATCTTTGTGCCTCAAGCTTATCAGGATTTTCCTTTTTCATCTTTTCTCTATACCTCCTAGACCTTTCTGCACTAGTGAGTGGCATCGTGTAACCTAAAATGTATTTAACGATTTTTAAATAATAAGAATTTTAAAGAATAGAGACAAAAAACTTTAGAAAAAGTACTGCTGATTTGCATGAACCTTCTGATGATGAATAAACGATACTTGTTTTAAAACATAACCCACTATTCAAACAGACCGACAGACATAATATAAAAAAGTTAATAAAAAAATAAATGTAAATCCTTATGTAAGCCTTGCTTTATGGTGTCGGTTTTGCGACTTTGCTGGTCAGCCTGGTAGGTCACGGGATAAAATGTCGCAAAACTGACGTGACGCTCTCTTCCCTTATTATATTCTTAACTGTATTCTAACGAAAACATTTGCACTAAAGGGGATTGACCAACTTCTATGGGACTTTGGCCATTTATAAACAAACAGTTCAGCTAATAATATATGATTGATTTAATAGTTCATATCAGTAAGAATGAAGATATAAACCTAGTTTTGTATCAAGATTTATATTTAGATATTTTTTAACATTTTATTGAAATTGGTTATGCATGTAATAAAACTTGTTTTTCTTATTAAAATGTATTTATTAATCTGATTCATAAGTGATTAAAATATCGTCAAGGAACTGGGCAGGTGGATTAATATGTTCCTGATACCTTGCCCAACTTAAAAACCAAATAATGGTCATTAATGTGCACAGCAACCTACTGTTCTACGGCCCACCATGCAGTTGCAGCAATATTGTTTGATGGCTGCCCTCCCTTCAGTATTATTATCATATAATATATATACAAAATATGTTTTTCTGCTCATATGTCTACTCTGTATTTTCCCACGCAATAAACTGCAGTTGACCGAAGGGAGCGGGAAACCTTCCAGTAGGCTGCTGGCAGTATTTCTACACAACTCAATGGTATAGGAACCATCGCCTCTTATGTGTTCTCCATAGTAGGAACGTGCTTGTTTTAATTGATAAGTTCCACATGCAATTAATATTAATTCATTGTATTCCAGGCTCGGAAATGATACATTATGTATGTTTACATTTATTGATAGAAAATCTGCTCGCCGTCTATTTAAATTATTTTGATTAACAAAATCAGCAAGAGAATTATTTATGTACATGTTTTCGTTTATTATTTCTAGTATTTGCCCAGCATCCTCTCTGTCTCTAATTCTCTGGTGAAACCTATTTATTAGAGCTGCTGCTATGCGAAAGTCTGTCATTGCATGTTTTGATGCTCGATTAAAAAATTCGTGCCTAAGCAATTTAAAAGATTGCTTAAATATGCCATTTACTGCTTCAACCACCCACCTACAAACCGTGACAGCTCTCGACTTATTAGCAGCAAGGGTGGATAATTGAGTTTCACCTTGTTGTAAGGATGCAGGCATATGAGTTATGTAATTACATTCTCTCAGCAACGGCACAGAATCTCTAAAACCCCTATCCAGAATAAATACATCACCTGCTTGAAAATATCTCCTTAGTGGTTTTGTTTCTTCGTTAAATTCACTTATTATTATATTTGCGTCTGATGTTGTAGCTGGATAGGGGCCCAATACATCTATAATGTATCCATCACAACAAACCATAAGTAAAGGCTTCATCAAGTTCCTATACTTGTGTAAAGAATATGTATCTTTTTGGTACATATAATTGGATGATTTTTGTACATACAAATATGTTCCATCACTTATAATAATAGGTTGCCTATTTTCTCCTCCAAATAAACCATTAGGTATTAACAAATTCCTTTCTGATATTTGTGTTCTAGATATGTGATTGATTCCTAAGTTATTAGGAACAAATACACGCTCTATTATTTTTCGAGCTTGACCCATTAACCTCATTAAAGTGGTGCGAGGTATATTTAAAAGTGTTGAGATCCTTTGATCACTATCACCCGTTCGCAATTTCATTAGATAGGCAGCAAGTGCTAATTTATTTTGGCGAATATTTTGTATTTCAGGCAATTCTAAAAAGAGTTGTCTAAATTGCTCTTTGCTCAACCCAATCCAATAATGGCAATGTTCATCTGATATTGTGTCTGTCACGGAAGATGGATTAATAGAAATATTTGATGGATAAAAATATCGATAGAAATCAACTACAAAAAAGAGAAGTGTTTTTGGGTTTTGGGTGTATTTAGTATTGTTTATTTTTTTTGCTTTTCAATGTGGTGTATTAAAAACAAATGAAACCAAATCACGTAATAATATAAATTATATTTGTTTGCAAATGACACTTAAGTAAATAAGTCGATTCTTCAGTTTCTCTTACGTAAAATTAAAACTATTTAACCATCGTTAAAACAAAAATTCAATTATCCTATTGAACATTTAAAAAAAACTTTTATTAAAATAACCAGGTTCTTAATAATTAATTAACAAGCAACAAAATATAAGATTAATAATAAGCCTTGGCAGTTAAAGAGATGACCAGTGTCAACCTTCTGCGGCGCTCGTTCACGAACATGACGCGTGTATCAGCACCATCCAGCTCAACCATTTTGTAGGGAACCGAATGATCCAACACAAGCGCCACCATCGGTGATGACAAAGTGTCTAAGAGCTTTTGGAACTAGCAACGACTTTGTGAACTTTGACGTCACTCGAAATTTATTTTTAGGTAAGATAGTTTTGATTATAACCCCTTCCATCATCTTACAAATTACTATTACATCCTCAGAGGGATAAACAAGACCATATCTGTCTTTGTGATTAAGGTCATCATCAGGATCAGGATCTGCCCACAGTATAGTTTGTGTTTTTTTTTAGTAAACATGCATAATACTTTTGTACGTGGCTGTACTAATAATTGTTAACTTACGGTTTCTTAAAAACTTAAAAAGCATGTGTCTTTTCGCGGACGACATAAAACAATCCTCTTTAAAATGTACAGAACAAATTACAGTTTGGTTTGAGGGAAACCAATTATTTTCCCTGCCTGTTGCATCTATCCATTTACTTTTTATTTCTGGATCTTTTGGGAAACTGAAATAAAATGTATTAATTCTTGTAAAATAGGTTCTTCATATAATTTCGTATTTAGAAAAACTAACAATTATCGATATTCATATCTAAGCGCTACGCATCACTAGTGCATTATTTGACATGGGTCCGTTGCTAGGCAATTTTTTCATGTTATCTCAAAAATATTTCACAACGAAATATTGGTAAAATCCATAAATATTATAATTAGTGCAGCGATTTTTTACTTACCGGTGGTAGGACACGCCACTTGTCTTAAGGTTTGTTGTGATTGCTCTATTTTTGCAAACAAGGACGGAACAATTCGGCATTTTGTAAAAATACGAAATAACACTACACGTTCCGATGCAAACCTATGACAACGGTGTTTATCGCCGCCGCGCCCGTCGCGCATAACAACACATGGTCAGGTTAATCTTCACCAGGCGACACGCGCCACGCCTCCATGCCATATCCCTCGATATCCGTGGTTGTCAACTTTGACTTATGCACAAAAAACTATCGTGGTAGTGGCACTCGTATCTAGTTATTTGATTTATTGTTGAGCTTATTCTACAATATTAAAACAAAACAATAAACAGTATTACAATACAAAAAGTTTACAGAACCAAAAACATATAACTTCAAAATGGATTACCCTATTTACACAATTTATTTTGCCCTATCCGTTTTAGATCTAAACCTATCAAATGACACTAAAAACAACACTATCTACACAAACAAAAAATCATGTTTTCAACTTACGTAATAATTGGTGGCGTGAATTTACCTTACAAAAAAGTAAAAAATAGGAACCTATTATATAAATCGAGCTTGCTCCATTTTTGCACTTCACAGACGCGTGTCTCAAGCGGATGGCACCCGCGCTCGCACTACTCCCAACCACTCCGAGATAATGGCGCCGATTCTGTTTTTCACAAACTAAACTAAATTTAAGTTCAGGCATCTTTTTCTTTCTATTTCATTAAGACAAGGACAGAAGATAAATATTAGTTTAGTCCTGTCAAATTAGTCAACGCCTGTCGTAAATTGACGTATTTTAGTAGCCAATTTTTTAATCTCGTCTAAAGTTGTCTATGGAGTATCTTAATTTGACAGAACTAAACTAATATTTATCTTCTGTCCTTTTCTTAATGAAATAGAAAGAAAAAGATGCATGAACTTAAATTTAGTTTAGTTTGTGAACAACAGAATCGGCGCCAATGTGTCCGTGAGCGGTGTCTATGTGTGCGTTGCTCGAGCGCACTTTGTATGTAGATTGCCTTCTGTACTATCTGTATTTTGTGGTATGAGAGATAGAATCCAAACCGGTTTTACCAAAAACCGGTTCTTACACGGGATAATTTTTTTTATCACTACCAAAATTTTCATAGGGTGTCCTACCCATGAATATGAACAACTTTCACACTATGAGACCAACTCTGACATCACCAAAAAAAATCTACTGTTTCTTGCAAAAATTCAATACATGCTCGACCAAAATGTATGAATCAGTAGATTTTTTTCGTGATGAATATGAGCAACATTTAATATGGGACCACCCATAGTAAAGTTGTTCATATTCATGGGTAGAACACCCTGTGAAAATTTTTACCCTGTAGAAATGAAAAAACAGGTAAGTATAACAGCTTTTGTATTATTATAAAAAATAAAATAGGGGGTGTATCAAGTATGGGGAACAGGGTGTAAAGTTCAATAGTACTCTATAGAAAAGGGAGGATCGTCCAACCAGACGGGTGTTGTGTCTGGCGGGCAACTGCCCGATGATTCATGTCGGGCCATTGTATCTATGCTAGTTGCGCGGTAAACTCTGCTTGCGCGATGCAGGATTTGTGTGACGTCAGTATGACGCGTTGTTCGCATGTGGCGTTGTAGATACCGCTACATCACTCGCCCCCGGAGACCGAAGATCGATAGTGGGCTGAGTCTTGTATCTTGCGATGCTTGCCAGGCCAGCTGAGGTTCCTATGAGTCGGAACCGGTTGCCGCATAGTTCACGGTGAGTCGGAACTGTCTGCGAAGATGTCCCCAGTGAGTCGGGGTGGCGCTGCATTATGCTCCAGTGCGTCGGATGTGTTACAGCGCCGGGTTGAGGCTGACTGCTGGCGTCGATCAGAAGAGGGTTTCTATGGCTCTGCTTGTGGACCGGCCGAAAGTGCAGTATGCTGTGCCGTGGTTGCTGATGAGGCTGAGGGTGATGACCAGGTATGCCCGGTCGCTGCATGCTGGTGGTCAGGATACCCGTTAAAGCCGTGGATGCTGGCTGGCTGGGTGACTCGCCGCTAAAGCTTGCGGGAGTGATGGTGATGACGTCACGCTGGAGTAGGTGCACGAAGGCTGCGTAGACTTTCATGTTCGGGGTCACCAGTATAGAGGTATGGGGAACAGGGTGCAAAGTTCACTCATACTCTATAGAAAAGGGAGGATCCTCCAACCAGACGGGTGTTGTGTCTGTCGGGCAACTGCCCGATGATTCATGTCGGGCCGTTGTATCTATGCTAGTTGCGCGTTAAACTCTGCTTGCGCGATGTAGGATTTGTGTGACTTCAGTATGACGCGTTGTTCGCATGTGGCGTTGTAGATACCGCTACACATTTATATTGTTAGCGGAGTTCTATAACGGGTTTTCTATCGGCTCCAAATCCAAAAATCTGCAGACGCTGCACTGTACTCATCGGCAGACATGTCCGGCGCAGCTACTTTTTTTACCGTAATCATTTTGTTTCTCGAATAACTTAACTCTATTTTTTTTTCTTTTCACAGCATTGGCTCGTTTTCTTTTTTGGTCTCTTCTTGCTTCTAGCTTTCGCAAGCTGCCCCTAGGGCTCATTCCCAATATTTTTTTGTGAAGCGTGTAAAGAGGTCTTTGTGTGTTGTAGGAAACAACTGCAGCCGAGCATCTCGCTTGATATGATCGTCGGGAAGCAAAATTAATTCTTTTGCCTCCAACAAATTTGGCAACTACGCTGTTGAATCTCTCAACAGCATTGGTGTCAACGTCTTCCAGAAGACTCCGAGATTTTGCTGCCACCGAATTTAAAATTACTTTTAGTCGAAACAAAAAAGTTGAGTTTTCAAGCTCTGCCACAGTTGAAGACAAAATTATTTTATCTTTATTGCAGCAATAATCTTTGCAACGTCTGTGGTCCCCGTACGCGTGGTTCAAAGAATTGGTGATGTCTTCGTGAATTTCTTTTATAGCGATATCCTTGGCATTATTTTTATTATGTTTGATTGAAGTCATGACGACTTTTCTCATGCTCATAACTTTTTCGTCGGTAATATGTTTTCTCTGCACTTTTGGGTATTTTGTGTTATATTAATTTTAACGTGTTTTTATGTGTACCTTATGGATCAATGGTCTGAAAATAAAGATTTATTATTATTATTATTATTACACAGTATTTGTTTTTGACGCCAATGAAAAGTACTTCTCCAAATTTTCGTCCCATAATAGCAGCAACACCAGACATTGCTTTATAATTATTCCCATAAGAACCTTTGCACCATGCACCATCCGCAAACACGTCAATCACAGGTATGCCATTAACAACTCGCCCTTCTTGGATTGCTGCTTCACGTTCAACAGCAGCAGCTTGTTCCATTGCCTCCACTGCTGTAGCCTCCCATTCATTGAAAATGCTATCTTGTATTTTCGAGTAATATTTTTCTCGAAAAATAGGAATGTCTATGGCAGCCATAGTTTCCTCGAATTGCGAGTATCCAATCCCAGAGGATACTATACCTGAGACTGCTGCAGTGTTAACATCTAAACTATTAACACTGTCCAAGTCATCAGTACACACCTTAAAATTATTCTTGCACATCCTGCATTTAAAATTGAAAAGTGAAACCAGACCGGTGCGCTTTTCTGTTTCTAAAACCAAGCAGCTGAAATCACACTGAAAAAGAGGGACGTGTTCTTGCTTTTGCAGTTGATTAAAAAAATGTACTACGTCAACAATTCTGCGACCGGTGATTTCTTTGACAGACTTTGTCTCACACTCATTTTCCACTTGATAGGGCAGGTCTTCTTGGGCGCTGAAACATTTGAAATAAAAAAAGCGTGTAAATGTGATGAACAGCCGGTACTACAAAATCGATGCCGGTTTTGAATCCATACTAATATTACAAATTCAATGCAAAAAAAATATACATATATTAGCATAAAAAAAACTACAATTTCACTGGAGAGTAAACTCACTCGTCAGTGGTGTGATTTAAACCGACTGAAGGTTCACATGTGCCGCATCAGATATTTCTGGTAGCTGTTGTGGCGAGACCATTCCTGTACCGTCAGTATCCAGTAGTTTTTCATGGGTGCTGAAATATTGGAAATATTTATAACAATACAAGATAAACATTGAAATTAACTTAATTTTTACCATGAAATTAACCTATTCACTTCAACAACTAACTTCATAGTGGTGGTGCGTTTCCGCTACATGCTGGGTAACTTGTAACCTACTTATAAGAATAAAGTCTACCCTCAATGTGCCAAAATAAATATAAATAATAAAAAATACACGTGACGTGTTAAGAACCGGTTTTTAACTAGAACCGGTTTTCTTGAAGTTACATTCCCAATATACTATAAAAATACCGCAAAAAAACGGTTTTTGATTAAAACCGGTTTTTAGTCCTATTCATGACCTCTAATATACAAATTAATTATACCTACGCGTTTTTTTTATATCCCATAAATATAGGGGGTCATTGTACTCATCATTATGAACAACTTTTACTATAGGACCAAACCCGAAATCGCGAAAAAAAAATTTGACATTTTGACGAATCCCTTCGTCGGTGGCGCCATTTTTGCGCGCGCTCGCGCCTGCGTGAAGGTACTGCTGGGATTTCCCGCGCGATTACGCCGCGGCTGATTAAAACGACGATATCTCTGTAGTTTCGTTATCTAGCTCTCTAGGAGTTATGTCATTGCAATCGTTATTAAATTAGCTAACAGAATATGTATGGATTAGTATAGTTTTGCTTTGTAATGTATTAGTAATCGTAACGTATGTACAGTGTGAGGGAATTTTTCCCAGTTTCTTGTGTAAAGGTCACTATATTAATTACGAAAATAAACCACTATTTCCAAAAGTCATTGTTTAATTTCCATAAATACACATTATTTCACATAAATCCAGCAAAAGAACACACCCTGTCATACATTTTTTCCATCCCACAAGCAAAACAATAACATGACGTCATTTGCACGTGCGGCGTGCCGAACAAAAAAAAAGGTATGTTTACATTACAATTCTGAGAACGCTATACGCCTCCTGGCTTGGGATTGTATTTTATTACAATGTTTGGTCCACATACTTATCGCAGACAGAGTTTCAGCTGTTAGAAGTATTTAGTTTTACAGTATCGGCTAACCAAAACAAACACTTGAAATCAAGCTCAAAAAACACACTCATACACTTTGGATCATAGTTTAAATTCTGGTGCTTACATTTGAAATACAAATCATCGATCAACATTTTGAAGATATTTACTAATCGCTAAGCACAATAAAAAGGCATGTTGCCTAACAAAAACATTATGCAAATCAACAATCAAAACGAACAATTTCACTAAAAAATGACAACAAAAACATAAATAAGTACATGAACCACGATGATAGAAAATATGGATACGCCCAATATTGTCACATTTGAACAGAAAAAAAAATTACGTAAATCAAAAGTATTTTATGTACTTTGTACATGTGGAAAGTTAAATTAAATTAGAAAAAAACAATGAAAATGGAAAAAAAATGAAAAAAAAAAAATTAACTACATGATGTCGCACCTACACCACGACACTAGACGAGAGTTCTGGAAAAAATGAAAACTAATAAAGCTGCAAATAAAGGCATCGACACCACCACCGCGTCAGAAAAAGTACCATTAGATAACACGCTACACCGTCACAAATAAATGTCTAGATCAACAACAAAAAAAACAATTATGCACTGAAAATACAATAAAAAAAAAGCCCAAGGCTGGAAACAAAGGATACAACGGTGGATGAACAATAACACTATTCGCACGGTCAATGAAACGAACAAGGTGGGGTACAAAAAATTGTTATATATATACAATATATAGATACATACAAAGAAATATATATTTATAAATATATTTTACATAAACTATTATGAATGGTACGAAAGAAAGCTGTTACGCATACATAATGATACCCTGCAACCAACACAGTACGTAGTGACCCGACGCCGACGTTTGCACACTACGCACACGCCTCATCGCCACACCACATCATAGGAGATGAAGCATTCCCTTTGACAACTTATCTAATGAGACCATATCCTAAACCTCAACTAGGTGACCAAAGAAAAAATATATTCAATGATAGACTATCTCGTGCAAGAAAAGTTGTCGAAAATGCATTTGGGATTTTGTCTCAAAAATTTCGTATCTATAACAGGAGAATACAACTTGATCCAGATAATGCAGACAATGTTATTATGGCGACGTGTATCTTACATAATTATATAAAATCTGGTGGTTCTCAGCATTCACATAATGAAGAAGACATTATTGCATCATATTCTTTGTCAAACCTACCTAGACAGGGTGGAAATCATCAGGTAGCCGCATTTAATGTCAGAGAGAATTTTGCTAGGTTTTTCGATTCACACGAAGGAGCGTTAAACTACTAGGTGATTATATCGGTGTCCTGTCGTTTGACCATAACTATACTAATCCTTGACGAGTCGGATATACGAAGACCCACGCGGCCACGTGGAGTGTCACATCAAAAAGCATTGGAGAAGAGGATTGTCCAGGATTGTCGTCAAGTAGCAACCGGTCAGGTCACAAAACCCATCCTCCTACTCCGTGTCCAACAATTTGCGTTAATATCGTTATTTTTACGTTTTAGTTGTTCGTTGTGTTGTGCGGTGCTGCGCCGGGGTGGTGCTGAGCGGGAAACTGTAAGTACTCGTGCTTTCTAAAACCATCCAAAATGAGTGACGATGAGTGTTTTCAATTTGCCTCGGTTCAGGATCCCGCTAAAATAAGAGAAAGGTCAAAATCTCCCCATTTAGGTGTTAGCACTATGACAAATAAACGTCTCGCTGATTTGAAAAAGCAGCGAGGCACGCTGAAAGGCAGACTTACACTATTTGAGAAATTTATTGCAAAATTAGATAAACGAACATTAAATTCCAATAGCAAAACGGAATTAGATTTACGAATAAAATCAACTTGCACTATTTTTCAAAGTTTTAATGACATTCAAGGCGAAATTGAACAATTAGTTGATGATTCAGATTTATCTACTCAATTAGAATACCGCGAATCATTTGAAGATCAATACTTTTCCATCATGGTTGACGCGAAGTGCCTAATGAATCCTAACAATAGTGAACAAACTCAATGTATTTCTCATCAAAATTGTAATCCTGTGTCTATTAAGTTGCCAGTAATAAAGCTACCTGCCTTTGATGGTACTTATGATCAATGGTTAGAGTATAGGAACTCGTATCTAACCATGATACACAATCGTGAAGATCTTAACGACATACAGAAGTTTCATTATTTAAAATCGTCTCTTAGTGGTTCTGCCTCTTATGTAATTAGTGCGTTAGAATTCACTGCTCCAAACTACTTACACGCATGGGATTTACTAGAAAATAGGTATCACAACAATCGTTTATTAGTGCAAAATCACGTAAAATCGTTATTTGCTGTTCAGTCACTTCAAAGCGAATCGTATGATCAAATTAGGAAACTAATAGATTCAACATTGCGTAATTTGCGAGCACTTAAATCACTAAACGAACCAACGGATGCTTGGGACACGTTAATCGTTTATCTTATTGTTTCTAAACTCGATCAGTCCACGGAACGCGAGTGGGAAACACATAAGGGTTCCCTTGTGTCTAAAAATGATTCAAATAACATTAAATTAGATGATTTATTAGAATTTCTAAGAAACCGTGCGGATATGTTGGAAATGATAAAGTCAAATAATAATAAAGGTGTTTCTTCGTCTAAGCATAGCAAAAATGACTCCGTTATGTCGAATTCCAATCAAAACAAAAGACACGCTAATAAATCGAACAACTTAAACCCGCAACCTGTCACACATTCTTACGTTAGTAATTCAACTCAAAATAAAAATAATTCGGATAATACTAAACAAAGACGTGTTTGTGTTGACTGCGGTGGTGATCATTATTTGTATTCATGTCCAAAATTTTTAAATTTGTCCGTGAAAGATAGATTTACAATTGTTCAAAATAAAAAACTTTGTCAAAATTGTATTCGAACTGATAGTCACTTGCCAAGCGAATGTTCATACGGTCCATGTAAATTTTGCAAAAATAACCATAATACGTTACTTCATAATAATAATACTCTCCACGAAAATTCAACGAACGGCTTGTTGTGTCTCTCAACATTATTGTAAAGCATTTTAAAAAATATACGTTTATATTTCCAGAAAAACAATAAATACTTTATTGAAGACATCCTTGCCCTCATCACCTAGGGATATAGGGAACGGTCTCAACATTTTGGTCTCGGCCGACTAGCGTAGTGAACGGACGTGTTAACGTACTTGCAATAAAAGTAAAATAATTAATGTTATCATTCAAAACTACACCTAATGAAGTAACGAACATAGCATAATTCCGAATAAGTGAGTGTTGACAGTGAACGATAGACTGCGAGACGACACCAGCCTACAGCAGTGTGCGTAAGCATCATTAAAGTTGTGCACATATTAACTAAGCGGAGCGGAAAATACAGTTTTAGTATCTGAGAACATGAATGTCTTACATTCGCCTACAAATACAATTACCAACAATGATGGCGTTGGTACCAACCCTGGAACTAGTAGATCTCAGCCTGACCTATCAACTATCGGGCTTACAGAGTCTGAGACTAGAAATATATCAAAACGAAAGAGAAAAACACCAGAGGATGATTTTGAATATCAATTCGGCGAATTTAAAAAGGAAATTATAGGATTACTTAATAATTTTGGAAAATCCCAGGCTGACAGTCTTGACACTATAAAGCAAGATATATCCTCTATTAAAGGACAGTTGAAGGACATTAAGGCCACAACGGAACAATTAATAGCTGAAAACAAGAATTTGAAATTGGAAATAAAAAGCTTAAGTACTACTGTTGATAATAATCAAGAAAAAATCAAATGTCTAGAAAACGATGTTCATACCCTACAATGTAATGTCAACTCGAGTTCAACATCGTTGGAAAACTCAACATCTAGTTTATACGGTGAAATCATTACTGAAATCCAGGAGCGTACCGAACGTAGCAAAAATATCGTAATATTCGGCATTGCAGAACCACACTCTGATAATATGCAGAAAAAAAAAGATGATGATAAAAATGAGGTTAAAAACATCACATTAGCTATAGACCCTGTTTGCCCTGAACCTGAAAAAATTATACGTTTAGGAAAATATAACGAAAACAAAATACGTCCCGTAAAAGTTTGCTTCTCAACTCAAGAAACGGCACAAACTATACTTAAGAAAAAAGCAAATCTTAAGGACAACAAAGTCAAAATTTATTCTGATCAGACCCCAAATCAAAAGCAGGCGATGCTAAAATTACGAGAAGAGCTGCGACAACGGGTAGAAAATGGAGAGAAGGATTTAACCATAAAATATCAAAAAGGAATACCTAAAATTGTAAAACAACAGAACCAACCACAATCACCAAAAAACTAGAAGTAAGAGGAAATGCAAGAGACAGTGCCTACAAAAACCAGTGTATAATCCATAAAATCTGTAACTCATACGATAATTTAATTGTTAAAAACAAATCACTAAGATTTCTTTATGCAAATATTCGGAGTCTCGTAAAGCCCGGCAAACTAGATGAAATAAGGTGTGTTATAGAATCATTTAAAATAAAGGTTCATGTGATTGTGATAACCGAGACTTGGATAAAAGACGATGACGAAGCTCAAAGACTCATATTACCACACTATAAACATTACTACAACTATAGAAAAAATTCGCGAGGTGGTGGGGTATCCATATACATCCACACCGACTTAAAACATGAGTTTGTGGACGAACTCTGTGAAGACGGAAACCATTTCTTATGGGTACATCTTAACACACTCGCTGTGGATATAGGGGCTATTTATAAACAACCAGCAGCAAATACGTCCAAATTTCTTGAGAACTACAATCATCAACTTTCAAAAAGGAAACGAACTGTTATTTTCGGTGACCTAAACCTGAACCTGCTCAGCACTGAAAAACCTGTAAAAGAATACAAACAAATGCTACAGGAAAATAATATAAAAATATTAAATAAAATCTCTTTAGAATATTGTACACGTGAAACAGCATCTTCAAAAACTATCATAGATCATGTGGCTACCAGCTTACAAGACAACACATTTCAAATGACAGTTATTGATTCTTCAGCCTCTGACCATAAACAAATATATCTTGAGATAAATAGGACTGAGCCTGAATGTACACAACGTGTACAGTATGAGTCGATAAATTATTCAAAATTATACACAACTTTAGGAGATATTATGGAAACCAAGCATATCTCTGACCATGATGACCTAGAAGCTACACTACTGGGTGCAATATCTATAAACAAGACACGAAAAACCAAGATACTAAATGCACCATGCAAGGAATGGATAAATAGCAACCTCATTACCCTAATAAATGAAAGAAACTACGTATGGCAAAAACTAAAACAAACACCTGATGATAATCTCCTGAAACAAGAATTTACACACAAAAGAAATAATACATTCATCAATATCCAAAATGCCAAAAATAGGTACTATAGTAAATCTTTCGAAGATTGTAAGAGGGATCCTTTAAGAATGTGGCAATTAATTAACAGACTCTCAAAAAATAAAACGGAAATCAGCAATGGCCCATCAAAGATTAATACCGTTTCGGGTGAAACTACAGACATCAGAGAAATTTGTGAGTGTTTTAATTATTTTTTCTCAACAATAGGAAGCGATCTAGCTAACAAAATACCAAAAAACTCTATTAACCACGCATTGCGGACTCCAATGACTAGTAAACTTAAAACAAACCATGATCAATTATCAAAACTAAATCTAACTAGTACAAATGAAGTAATAAAAATACTAAATCAGCTAAAAACAAACACTAGTTCTGGCTTGGATGGGATTAACACGAAAACTATAAAATGTGTTAAAGATTTAATAGCAAAAAACCTAACAAATTGCATCAATAAATGCTTAAACGAAGGATATTTTCCCAATTCTCTTAAACGTGCGAAAGTAAGTCCCATATTTAAATCGGGAAGCAAAATGGATCCAAGTAATTATAGACCTATTAGCGTGCTATCAGTACTATCTAAAGTCTATGAAAAAGTTCTATATAACCGTCTGAACCAATTTCTAACTGACACTGACTTTCTATTTAAAAAACAATACGGCTTCAGACCAAAGTCCAATACTATCTCTGCGACTGTGGACCTAGTGACAAATGTAAGGATCAATATCGATAATCGGAAAATAGGCCTAGGAATATTCATTGATCTAAAAAAGGCATTTGATACCGTCAGCCATGAAATACTATTACAAAAACTGGAAGATTTGGGTGTAACAGATACAGCGTACGATATTTTCAAATCATATCTTACAAATAGGACCCAAATTGTTAAAATCGGTAACCATCAAAGCACACCTAGGCTTATTACCTGTGGCGTGCCCCAAGGCTCAATTTTGGGCCCATTACTATTCTTAATTTATATAAATAGTATACATAAAATTGGAGAGGGAGAAATTACTTTGTACGCTGACGATACTAGCCTGTTCTATTTTGGTGACTCGATAGATGTAGTTATGAATGAAGCACAACATGATTTGGACATCCTACACACTTGGCTCCAGTCAAACTTGCTGACCATAAATGCTTCAAAAACAAATTATATTATTTTCACATCAAAAAACAAAAAAATTGGTACCTATAGTCCATTAACAATTGTCGGCGCATCACATATGCGCATGATTGACCGAGGGGACGGCGCGGGGCGTCGGGGTACCGAACCCGGTGCGCGACGGCCGCTGCGCGCCTTTCACTCCACTCAGCTCACAGACGCGCTCGACCACGGGCATTTCATTGTTTCTTTTATTTAATAAGTTAATATTGTAAATTATGGTATTACACCTATTTTAATACAGTCCACTACTTCTTTTATTATAAAGTCCCGATTGAGCCCATTCATTAATTAACGGTGAAAAAATAAACAAAACAAACTCAGAAAAATATCTGGGCCTACTACTTGACAGTGGACTTACATGGAAGCCGCATATAGAAAAAATACAAAGCAAACTATCATCCTTAACAGGTGCCCTACGGCCCATATCTCGATGCTTGCCCAGACATGTGCGTTACACAATCTATAACTCCTTGGTCAAGCCACATCTGGATTACCTAATTGAAGTATGGGGGTCAGCGGCTAAAAGTAACTTAAAAAAATGGTTGCCTGTAAAGTCGGTTTTACGGGCGAAGATTTTACGTGACAACGACCGATCATCCGATCATAGTTGAGTGGGAGAGAGACGCAAGGCATTCGGCGGGCCTCTCTCTCGTTCGGTGACTCATCGTAACGTTACCGAGCGTTACACTTTTTCATAAGTGACTCCCAGCCGCAACCTAATTTAAGACGTTGTCACGTCAAAAACTACAGAGATCACAAAATAAATTAATTAAAACGTTATTTCGATATGATTACCTAACACCGACCAAAAAAATTTATAAGGAAACTGGACTAATGAATTTAACACAAAGCTATAAATACAACACCTGCATCCTGATTAAAAAAATTATAACAAAGGATATTCACTCACAAATAACATTTACCAAAAATATAGACCACCACAAACGTAATACTAGACAGGCAAATGATATCCGTTTGAAACCACCTAGAACTAACTACGGCAAAAAGAGCATTCTGTACGAAGGAGCCCAGATTTATAATAAATTACCTAAAGATACAAAAGAGGCTAAAAGCTTATCAATCTTTAAAAAACTGCTAAAACGCCACATTTTAAAGGATCTTTCATAAATAGAACGATAAAGATAAAATTGTAAGTTTACTAACACTACGAACACTAACCTTAAACTAAATAACCTACACCCGCATACTCCTTATGAAAAGCACCATTTTATTTGTAAAAAAAAAAAAAAACTAAAATAATGTATAAACCTGTTGAATACTCGCTTATTCAAACGCACTGTGCCATAGGCCTTAATAAACACGCTGCAGCTTGAGCGCGCACTATACACAATCTCCACTAACATTTTTTAACATCTACCCTACTAAAAACGCTAATCGGTTGTTTTGTTTACTTAGGGTGGGTTGTATCAAAAGCTCCGTTATAGTTTGCGTCAAAGTTAAATTTAATCGTAACCATAACCATGACCATAGAATCTACTATCCGCTGTTGCACCGTCATATATTTTACATGTTTTACAGTTAAAGTTAAAAGGGTGACAAGTGATAAGACGTCATATTTCCCCAAAATGTACGTGGGTAATTTTTTGACAAGGGCAACACTTCAAGCTTGTTGTCATCACGCTTTCTTTGTTTGACACTAGTGATGTTACTCAGTCATTAACGGTCAGGCACTCGATTGTCTCTATTATGTAAATTAAAAACACAAGAACAGAATCATAGCAAGATCAAAAATACAGTAACCGTTCTATATTGGTAATGTACCAAGGTGTTTAAGTCAGTGACTGAAGGAAGGGAGGCCTTTGCCCTGCAGTGGGACAGAAATGGCTGATAATAATAATAATTCGGCTAAGATTGGCTTTGTTCGACTTTGTAAAGAGCTTTTTGTCTTACATTCCACTGATTATCAGATTGATCTGATAAAATCAGTGAAGATTTAATGAAAAATTACACTTTATTATCTGACAGCACTAACCCACAGAACATGTATTTTCTCTTATTAAAACTCTGTGACTCTGTACATTACAGTATTATGACGGTTTATTACACGAAATATATTTATTACCTGGTTTATTATCCAAGAATGATAGTTAACTAGTGTGGCAGTGTTGATGATATTTATCTAATCGCAACTAAACCGAGTGGCACATCGAGAGAAAATGGACTCGATTTTTATTTTTTTTTATTTGAGTAACGAGTTTAATAAAATCGAGCCGCATCACTATCTGACACTGTCAGAAAGACAAGACGTCAAGTGATAATAACATTCATTTTATTTTTCCGTTTCTTTCGAATTGCATGAAATTGATATTTCTGTTTTCCTGTATGTAATTGAAGGATTGTATTATTGGAAGATGCATTACAGCATTTACTCCAGAAGGATGTTGAGTTAATTGTTCAGTAAGATTGCAACGCAATGTGCGAAAACATTGCCCGAGACTGCTGCAGATGTGCGGTAACTTGAGAACGCATGGATTCACGAACGCAAATCAAATCATCTGTGCAGTTTAACGAAAGTGCGTATAGACAATGCAAGAAAGTATTGAAACTGTTATACATTATGGAGATTTGGATACAGGAATATTTACATCATATGGCGATTTTCACAGCAAACGCATACTGTGCCTGATGAATGCGGGAAAGAACATTATTTTGCAGTGGATTCCAGCACACCAAAAAGAACAATAATAATATTAGTTAGAATACGCTTATAACACCGAGCTGCTCTTGCTGGATGCTATTGCAAGGTTGCATTGCAACTGTTTGGTGGGCAGACGTTGGTATAGTTGGCTGTTGTGCACATGTAATGTTGAGCATGCGGTATTTATGTATTTTCATCGGTGGAGCGACCTGCATATTTTTTAGATGAAATATTACCTACTTCTAAGTCGTGTGACGTTGAAATTAATATAAGTAGGTACCCACTTACAGAAATAAAAATGCTTTGTTATGTACAATTTATGTGTTTTTTTTTTAACGTTTGAAAACAGCCCTACTCGCTGAGCAGTGGTGTGTCCGTCGTAACAGATGCGACTTACAGCTTGTAGGTCGTAGGTTTGAACCCAGACAGGCACTTTACTTTGTGTAAATTATTTCATCACCACTGCTCTCAAAACGGTGAAGGAAAACATCGTGAGGAAACCGGCATGTCCTAGAACCAAAAATTCAGAAGAATACGCAGAAGCATACGCTAGAGCTTAAGTTTCTTTGGCAATTAAAGCAACACACTGAAGAGCAACAGTGAAGCTAGAACTAAAAATAAAAAAACTGAAATTAGAAATCGATATTCTTAAGTAAAATATTCTCAGGGGTTTCTTGTTTTCAGCAAGGGAGGACCCTTGCTGAAAACAAGAACCCTTGGGAACTAAAAACCCGGAATCTGTCCAAAAATTTATTCTCATCACACTTATGATATCGATCAATGCGATGGTGATTTTTTTTCTCTTCCTAACTGGCAAATCGGATTCACTGTCACTATCATCGCTAGAAGAGCTTTATTCCCACAATATTTCGCGGAGTAAAGACATACCTAATTTGTTTTAATAGGTACTTTATTCAACAACACAATATTTTTATAGGTTACAACTGCAAAGCAGATGACATTACAATGACACTAACCGTAACTATAGCCCTTAACCGGCCGAATTTGGTCGATTAATGTTATAGTTATGTGTGACGTCATTTTAACAATTATGACAAACCTTAAAACGATGCAACCCGAATTTCGCTTAACCGGAGATTTGACGTCTGTCAAAGCTTTGATTATAGTTAAAAATGGCTTGTTATAGTTATTTATGACGTCATTTTAACAATTCTCAATACGATGCAACCCGAATTTTGCTTAACCGGAGATTTGACGGCTGTCATGAGATTGGTTATGGTTATAGTTAGCTGATGCAACTCACTCTTAATTATTGTATTTTCTCTATAAGTGATTAATGTAATCTTTTGAGGAAATAAATGTCTTAAACCGTAATTTTAAGTTGAAAAAATATTATCTAATAAAAACCCAACATAGCTTGTCAAGTCAAATTAAAATTAAGTAAATTATATTATGTGACTGTGTCTATTTTTAAAATAATATTTTTAAATATTTTTATGTTAAATAAAGATCTTAAAAAAAAAGTGTAAAATACATTATAAAAAAATAAAATATGTACTCACCATTACCACAGTATAAAAACCATACAGTAGGTCGACGCCTTTGATCTCGTGGTAAATGCCGACAACGTCTAGACATTGTCGTGACAGCTAGGGTTGTCACTTGTCTCAAGTAAACAATATTAATTTATTTATTTGAGATCAACATCGTCCTCAACATTACTATTATCATAAACAATAATTAACAATTATCAAAATATCGTCTTTTTAACCCCCCACGCAAAAACGACGGGGTGTTACAAGTTTGACGTGTCTGTGTGTTGTGTGTCTGTCTGTGGCATCATAGCTCCCGAACGGATGAACCGATTTTGAACCGATGGTGAATTAGTCAGAAGTGTTCTTAGCTATGTTTGATGAAAATCGGTTCAAGATGGCCCCCACCACAAAATGGCGGATTACATAATTTTTCACAACTCCCTCAATATGGGTATCAAATGAAAGGGCTTGACTAGTGGAATACTATACACTATGATAAATTTCAAATCCAAGATGGCCGCCACCACAAAATGGCGAATTACATTTTTTTTTTCACAACTCCTTCAATATAGGTAAGTATCAAATGCAAGGGCTTGACAAGTAGAATAATGTACACTATATTGAAAGGGAATGAGGAATATTAAGTAAAACTTGAAAATTATTTTTTTCCTAGATTGATGAGGAAACTGGAGTGATGACTGGTACCTACGACCGCTGAGTTTGACCATTTTTACGAATGGAATTATTCTACTTAACATACGTTTTTCTACATCAGATAGTGTCGCAGTCCCATTTTCAAACAATTGGCCAAACGACATCTATGATGAAAAATTACATTGTTTCGCAGCCGCCGTCTTGAATTTTGATTTTGACCTCATATTCGCTGTCAGCACCCTCGAAATCTTTGGAAACGACACCCATGACGAAATTTGAAAATTTTCGCAGCCGCCATCTTGAATTTTGATTATGACCTCATATTCGATGTCAGCACCCTCGAAATCCTTGGAAACGACACCCATGATGAAAAAATTTAAAATTTTCGCAGCCGCCATCTTGAATTTTGATTATGACCTCATATTCGTTGTCAGCACCCCTGAAATCCTTGGAAACGACACCCATGATGAAATTTGAAAATTTTCGAAGCCGCCATCTTGAATTTTGATTATGACCTCATATTCGTTGTCAGCACCCCCGAAATCCTTGGAAACGACACCCATGATGAAAAATTTGAAAATTTTCGCAGCCGCCATCTTGAATTTTGATTATGACCTCATATTCGTTGTCAGCACCCTTGAAATTCTTGGAAACGACACCCATGTTGAAAAATTTGAAAATTTTTGCAGCCGCCATTTTGGATTTTCGTTTTGACTGCACTATCGGCTTTAGCGTCCTCAAAAGCCATGGAAATGTCAAGTAAAAAAAATTAAGTTGAAAAGAAAAGTAAAATAATTAGAAAAACTAAACAAATAAGCAAGCACTCAAATGTTACATGTCGTATCTCTGTATTACACAAGCTCTGCTTAGCTTGAGACTAGATGGCGTTGTGTGATAGTTGTGGAATATTATTATTATTATCGGGAGTGTTCTTTTTTCTCAGCTCTAAGGCTGGTTTTAGCTACATTTACGGGCTAATGCCAAGTAAATGCAGCGTGTGGTGAATTTTATGATGAGATTGTACTTTCGTCTAGCTGCATGAATTTCCTAACGATTCTGCATGTGTTTAGGATGGCTGCTTTCTGCAGATTGATGTAAAGGGATTCTTCTAGATCTATTAGTTTCAAGCTACGGAGGAGATGGTTATTATTATTATTATTTATTACCATTACATTTTTGAAAATAGTATCCCAATAATAAAATCAATACCGAAAAGTCGAAATCATCAACCCTGAAAGTTATGTCCCGAACTACTAACACGGTGGCAGTATGCAGTTCGGGCTCGCACCTCCCGCGTCTCGCCCCTCACACCCCGCACGATTGCTCTGTCTAGACGGCTTCGTCGAACGACTGTATGATGTATAGACTGTGCCATTACTATTAAGTTTTATTCCTATTTCGTTCCACGCCTGATCCTTTTTCTGATTGTCACTATACCTTTTATCACTTAAATCATAAAGGTATTTGTAATCTCGTACAAATTCTATGAGCTTCGTTATCCATTGTAAAAATGCAAAATAAAAAAGAAAGCACGTGTACGCAGTTCCGATACTCTATTCACACTGCCCGGCAAGGAGCCACAGACACGTACAGACATGAACCGCGCAGAAAAAATATTCTTTCCGAGAATACTGGCCGGGCACGACACGTGTCTGTAAGCGTCTGTACGGCCGTGTTACGATAGATATAAATACGTTAATAGTTACTGTATGGAAGAATATCATTTTGTCTGCTACGGCACGTGTCTGCCACACTCAATGTCTGTAGATATAAATCGACCTTCTGACGACCTGAGTGACGTTCTGTGGGATTGCAGGGTAGATAGTAGGAGGACGATGTCTGGAAAGAAGAGTTTTAATTAGCTGAATATGGAAATTGCGATGAGCGAGAGAAGGAGAAGAGTGATGATGAATGACGAAAGAATTCAATACGGAGACGTTGAGTAGCCTCCGGAACAATTTTTTGTACCACACCCTCGTTCGTTTCCGCTCGACCGGATACATGGCAAGGAGCTGGTCTTTTTTATCCTTGATGCCTTTGTTTGCAGCTTTATTTGGAATGAGCTGGCTGATATCCAGTCAGCCCTTCCACATCAGAAAAATCTCGTCTAGTGCAAGGTTCTGCGCTGGCGTATACAACGCTTCAAATTTTCTGTTCAAATGTGACAATATTGGCTGTATTTTAATTGTTTGAGAAATGAATACATTTATTTAATAGGGTGAATCTATCGATAGACATGTTTGCGCTAAAACCTGGTGTATAGAATATGTCAGGGGTGGCAGTCCAGTATTCGTCGAGACGAGTCTTGACAACAACCCCCATCGCCAAGACGATGCCGAAGTAACAATAAAGTTTATCGGCCGTTGTGTCTACCCAACGGCCGATGCGGCTGTTGGGATGGAGGTTGTTGTCAGCAATCATCTGGGCTGCCACCTGCTGAGCATACCTATTCGTCTCCGAGGCAATGTGCTCCATAATTGGAAGATCCCAGATGGCTACGAAAGCGTCATATGGGTCGTCCCGTGGAGTTGTCGGACCTACAATGTTTTGGGAAAAAATTTCCCTCCTCAATCTAGGTGGAATCGAGGAAGTCGGAAACTCTTTCCATTCAAAATCAAACCACCTCCAAGGCTGGTCCGTCGCCATTAGAGGGACATCCTCGAGGCCGCCTACCTCCTCCTCCTCTTCGAAAGTCGAAGTCGGCACGGGCGACGGTAGCACGGGCAACATGGGAGCAACGTCTCCCGCTCCCGCGCCGTCTCCCGCGCCGACTTCTTCCTCGTCTGCGTCCGGTACGCCGACCGCCTCGTCCACGTCCCCAATGTTACTATCCAGGGGCGTCGAAATCTGGGTTTCGAACACCCTGGGCAGTAACAATGGGGCGCTGTGGTCTCCGTCCCCGTCGCCCTCGTCACTCTCGCTGTCATCACTGCCTGTAACAAATGAAAAATTGGTTCAAAATCGGGTGGAAATCAGAAGCCATAGCCCTAAACTAACTAAAAGTAGTAGCTTCTTACCATAATTAATAAGGTGTAGGATTTCGTCGTCGTCGAGACGACGGGGACGAGACGAACGAGGGGCGGGCCGACGAAAGGCGGGACGCGGCTAACTGCTGGCGGGACTGCTCTCTACGAATCTGGAACAAAAGCAGTGTTGTAATACCCATTTATTTAGAGATAAATAGAAAAGTTCGTAAGTAACTTACGTTGTCGGCGACGGCACATCTAGTGACACCACCGAGACCACCGACACCGTCGGTAACAGCGGTGGCGGTCTAGTGGCCAGCGGTGGCGGTGTAGTGGCCAGCGGTCCAGGTGTTATTATGGCCAGCGGTGGCGGTGTAGGTGTGGTTAAGGCCAGCGGTCCAGGTATTGTTATAGCCAGCGGTGTCGGTGTAGGTGTTGTTATGGCCAGCGGTGGCGGTGTAGGTGTAGTTATGGCCAGCGGTGGCGGTGTAGGTGTTGTTATGGCCAGCGGTCCAGGCGTTGTTATGGCCATGCGAGATGCAACGACGGCCAGGACCCTTGATGGACATTTTAAAACAAAAGTTAAAACTTGCTAGCCGTCGGTGACAGCGGTGGCGGTGTAGTGGCCAGCGGTGGCGGTGTAGTGGCCAGCGGTCCAGGTGTTGTTATGGCCAGCGGTGGCGGTGTAGGTGTTGTTATGGCCAGCGGTCCAGGTGTTGTTATGGCCAGCGGTGGCGGTGTAGGTGTTGTTATGGCCAGCGGTCCAGGTGTTGTTATGGCCATGCGAGGTGCAACGACGGCCAGGGCCCTTGATGGACATTTTAAAACAAAAGTTAAAACTTGCTAGCGAGTAAGTATTACACACACACACACACATACATACATACACAAGTAGAACTACTTACGGTTGCCACCTGCGTGGGTGGAGGGGGGCTTCCAGGCCCTGGTCGTGGGGCATCTCGCCGATGTCGACAACGTTGACGTTGTAAGGCCCCGGCCGCTCGTGGCAGAAGCCGCGGGCTCCCCGTGCTCTGCCACGGCCTCTGCCACGGCGGCTGGGATCACCGCGGTGATCCGCCCCCGTCACCTCCTCGTTCTCCACCACCACCTCCGTTGCCACCGGCGGCGCCGGCGGCGACGGAGGCGCAGGCATCGCCTCGCGAGGAGGGGGGGCACCAGCTCGGCCACCTCGCACACGCACACCACGTCTGCCTCCGCGCGTGCGAGGTCGTCGCCTATATAATAATATAAAAAAAAAAAAATGGCAGAAAGTATTTAGAAATGAGTAAGAAAAACGTAAAAAAAGAAACTTACGCTGGCGCCGGCGACGATGATGATGATGCTGATGATGGTGATGGCGGCGGTGATGGTGATGGTGGTGGTGAGTGCGGCGACGGGAGAACGGGCGACCGCGACCGCGACGTCGAGCCCCTCCCCCCTCGGCCACGTCTACCTCTTCCTCGACTTAAAACATACATGCACATGCAATGCAAATAAGACAGACAGGCAGACAGACACAGTCAGACAGACATATATATATATTATATACCACCACCCACTTAACAACCAACAACATGCGTACGTGCTGAATTGAAAACCTCCTTTTTTTGAAGTCGGTTCAAATCAAAAATAAAGACAGACAAACATAATCAATTCATAATCAATTTTATATATTTGTCTCTGTTATACTCATAGAAATATTAATATAGGCACCCCCCGCACAGAGTGAAACAAAGCGATTTTGACTGCCGCACCTGCGAGAAGTCACGTATGTGGCTTGTTCGACCTTGTAATGCAGTGAACGTGTAATGAGAAAAATCAAGAAATTGTGGAACATAATCAGTTAGCAAAATATTAATTAAAATAAATAAAATTAATGTCTCTAGGGTCCTTCTCGGAACTTGAAATAGACATGACAATCTGTCCCCTGAATCCCCAGTCCTTAATTTACACAATAAGGCTGTTAATGCAAAACTACCCCGATGCAGATTCCTAAGCCTGGGTGTTACATCTAATATGTGTTGATGTTGTTGTTTATTTATGCCTATAAAGTACTGTACGTGGTTATCGGGGTAGTTTTGAATATTCTCATAAGAGATGTTACTTATCCCTTTCATTAATATTAAAATGATCTCCTCTATGTGTGTGGAAGTAAAGCTATTAAGGCTATACTCGGCAGTATACAGGTTTTCATAATTAGCGTCCTGTCCATGTAAGGAGCAAATACGAGCTCCTCTTGGTATAAAATATTGATACCTAACCAATACATCTTGTTTGGTTTCTTCAGGCACAATATTTCGCTCTGGTTCCATGCACTCTTGGAAAATGCAGTGTCTTGCTGTTTCAGCCGCTCTTCTTATATTGGGCAACACAATATGTTGGTGTCTTTCTTGTGGTCCTTCTGGAACATAGAAGCTCAAATCTCGAGCTTGGCCCCAGCAAACTCCACAAACTTCATTCATGGATGACATCTGTAAATAAATAACATTGATGAAATACAAATTAAACACTAAGTCTGATAGACATAAATTGCGCCCAACATGACCAATTGAGCACGAGCATACGATGTCCCCATTGGTCTGCGTAGTGATAAACTGTCTCTATGTCGCTTCAAAAAGTGATCCAACCAAGCACTCCCTGCTACTTCATTTCGAAAGTTATTTTGGGTGTTGTTTTTTAATGCCAACTGATAGGCCATTTTTCGAACATCCATTCTAGTAAGTCCATATTATCTAGACTCCATAAACAAAATATACTCTACTAACTTCTTTTCCAGCACAGATGGAAGTATAGGTTTTCTACCAAGAGGCTTATGCACAAGTAACTCCAAAGATTCTTGAGAGTCCTTCACTAATCGTTTCAGTGTAGATCTTGGCACACAAAACATTTTTACAGCCTTTTTATAGCCCATGACCTTTGTCCTCACCGCTTCAATTGCCTTTTTCATTTGGATTTGGATCCCATGTTTTCCTTTTCTTTGAAGATGGAGATAATACACTTTGTCGAGGCATCTAGAGAAGAAAATAAAAAAATAAAGAAGTGATATATCGGTCTTACATGTTATATGGCCCCCGGGACCATAATACAAACAATGTGAGGGGGCCAAATTGAAAAAAAGAAAGAATATGTAAACAAACCATAAAACAAATATTCTATCAAATGTTTTTTTTTATAATTACCTTCAAAATCCTGTAGAACAACGTTTATCGAACACAATGTACAAATCACCAAAGCTAAAACTCACTTATTTCCAGTAAAATTGAATAAAATGCAGAGCGGTATTAAAAGTTACCCACTTGCGTGTTTCGACTGGTTCGCATAAAAAGAAAACGTAGGCCCTCACGGATTTTTTGGGTTAAAATCAAATCGAGCTCCGCGTTGCAATAGAAAAATCTAGATGGCGTGTTTCTAAACTATAAATATCGAGGGGGGTCAATATACCTGCAGGGACCACATTACCACCTTTTCTCTAATTATTAAGATTGTATGCAATAATTATTCATTGTAAGGTATATTGTGTAATTGGTTAATTATATTTACTGTTATTTCTATTTTTAAATAATTATTTATCATTTTGAGCCTCGTGATATTTTACAAATGGCAACTTCAGGGGTATAGAAACATAACTGGTTATGTCCTTAGAAAAAAAAAAATCACAGTATATAAAAAAAACGTATCATTTGTATTCCCAACGCTTTACTGCCACATACTAAATTTAAATAAATGAAGAGTAACTTTCTCATTACAATGGTATCAAAATATCGTGCATACTATAACAGAAATAAGCAAAAAAATTAAATAATTGTTGGACGTAACCAGTTTTGTTCCCAAGCACTGGACATAACCTAGTTTGATACAAAGTTCTCAGGACTTAACCACGTTTGATTCCAACACGTTAATCAGGGTCGGATTTAGGAACTAGGACTTAATAATAAAATAAAGCTTATTTTATTTAGGTAGGTAGGTACCTACATATATTTATTAAAATTATTAAATAATTAGACAGCATAGAATATTTCTTAAACCTAACTTAAATTAATAAAAGTGGTGCCTCTTCTCTGGGTTCGCATTCTAATTCTTCCGCGTCATTTATTGCTTCACTGGGTTGGATTTCAGCATTGTTCACAACATATGAATAAAACTGTAACTCCTCGAGATCCTGCCAATTTTCTCCAAAATGTTTTGAAAGCAAAGTCTTTACATCTCTGATTTTTAATTGTTTCACAGGTATATTTGGATGTATTACACTAGGATTGACCATATTCATCAGCTTACCTTGCCTGCAAACATTTTCATATTTTGCTATTTTAGTTTTATAAAACCTTTCCGACTCCACCAACACATTTCCGGCCCTCTTTGATCTTTTTATGAAAAATCTTTTGCACCGTGCAAACTGCACTTTCCATTGCCCAGGAGGCTTTATAATAGTTTCTGCTGCCTTTTTAAAATCATATACGGGAAAGTCTTCGCCCACTTTTACGATAGTCGCCTGCTGTGAAATTATATCCATATATTGGTGTGGTGATAGAATTGTGTCCGTTTTAAGAAAAACCTTCTCGCTGTTTCCGAAAACACGGTCTGCGGGCAGATAAGAGTGGCCAGTCACTGGAAACACGAGTTCGACGATTTTGATTGTGGGTTGTTCCAAAAGCCACTTACAACACATTGTAATCATGGTGGAATTTTTATTTTGACCTCCACAACCATCTGAAATTAGTCTGACAGTTTTTATATTGGTCAAATCACATTTATCTAAATATTTGCACGGCTGAGATCTTAAGAACTTATGTTAGCTACCTATATTCTTGCAAATAAATATATCATTCATTAATTTTTTCATGTGGTTGTAAACTGCAGATGCTATTGTGTTTGAATTTTTTGCGTAGGTGTTTTCTGTTCAAACATTAGCGAATATGTTGTTTTTATTTAACGGTACTTTGGAAGTTCCTTCTACGATCGTAAAATTGTAAAGGTAAAGCTGTCTGCTGTAGTAACATGATTGATCTGGAACCTTAGGCAGGTTCAAGTTCTTTTGACAGTCATATGAAATTATTATTTTAACACCTTCTTCTTCTGTCTTCAAAAGCGAAAAAAAAGCTTTTGCCCTTAAGCTATGTACTCTTTTTTCTACCCTGTACTGGTCTTTCTTCCTTTCGTCTTTTTCTGTTTTTATTTTTTCTAGAAGCTGTAAGCACGTGGAACACATGTCTGTTTGAGGACTGTCAAAACCTATATTGTACTTCGTGTTGAAAATAGCGATGCGCGATGGCGAGAGGTTTTATTCGATGGTTTCGATTGTTCGAACACCTCGATGGTTCTCGATTGTTTCGACTTGGACTCGAGTCCGACTCGGTCTGTTTAAGCTGTATTGCGACTATTGCGAGTCGACTGGCGCAGGGCGCGTTCATTCGAGAGTTATTCATCGATGGTTTAGTTTCGCGAGTTCTTGACTTGCGTTATGATTGCGAATCCAAACTAATTATTTCAACAAAAGCAATCGAAAATAATCAATACCGCGACGGGAATAAAATAATAATTAGATAGAAGGAATCGTGAAAATAAATAAAACATATCGAGGGTTCTTATACAGGGTGATTGGAAGATGGGTGCAAAGCTTTAAGGCGAAGATAGTACAGGCAATTCAGAACCATTTAAGCCATGGTTGTCTTAAACGAAGTCTTACCACTTTTTTTTTTACCAATTTCTTAAGATTTTTTTCGAAAATTCCCAAAGTTTTAACTAAACTACTTATTTATGGCCAAATTGAATGATAAACGAATTCATTTTTATTGTATTTAATTAAAGTAATGTGTAAGCAATCTAGCAAAACATGTGTGAGGCCTCTGTGTCGTTAGACATTTTTTTTACAAACATTTAAAGTTCATAAAACATTTTAAAATTCATAAATATTTTTTGTAAACCTTATTTTAAAAAAAAACGGAGCGTGCTTTTTTTGTTCAAACCTTTTTGAAAACATGCTTGATAATCGCTTTTTCTATTGAGGTAACATTTACGCGGATATCTTACAAATTATTGAAATTGGGGCCTAAAAACCAATTCAACTCAACTCAACTCCAAAAGACCTGGTGAAGATATATCTGGCCCATGGCAGTTTGCCAAACGTCCTGCGGTCTCGAGAAACTCTGAAAAGTTTGATGAAGCGCGCAGATTACCTCTGCACAATCAGTTTAATGATCTCACTGTGGACGACAAGGGTGAGTCATCAAGGAATAATCACTACAGAGATGCATCAACTGGAGTGAAGAAAAACGGACACATTCCACCCCTAATATTGGAGATACAGAAAGATTGGACACATGAAACAATTAAAAACCTCATCTCCCGTTACACCAACAAGTTTCATCTTCAGTATAGAGCCAACAACAAAGTTGCAGTAAGTTGCCACTCAACAGAATCCCACCAACTTGTGAAGGAAGGTCTTCGCAAAGAAAATGCAGCTTTCCTAACTTACACACGCAAAGACGAAAAAGTCCCCAAAATGGTGATTAAAGGTTTACCATCCTACGTTCAAGATGAGTTATCTGCCGAGCTCGAAAAACTTGGATTTCCAGGAGCATCAGTCTCACAAATGAAGACTCAACAAGTGAGTACATTGTCTTGCCCACCTTTTTTAGTAGTGTTTCCTACTGGAGCGGACATAGCAAAGTTTCGCAATATTAAATATTTATTTAACTGCGTGGTTACGATCCAAAAATTCATGCCCAAAAAGACTGCTGGGACTCAATGCTACAGATGTCAAAGCTTCGGACACGCTTCGAGGAATTGCAATATGCCTGCTAGGTGTGTTAAATGTACTGAACCTCATGCAACGAGTGAATGTCCTAAAAAAGACCGCATTGAACCTGCACGCTGCTGTAATTGTGACCAGAACCACCCTGCTAACTTTCACAAATGCGAGACTCGTCTTGCCTACCTGAAACGAGCCCAAGATAAGCGTGAGAAGTCTAGGCCGATGCATGCCACGGTGCAATTCGCGGCTGCACCTCCTCCTATTTTACCAACCTCATCTAAGAAACGTTCGTATGCTGCTACTGTCAAAACCCACACCAATAAAAATTCTGCTCCTAACGAGCACTTGGATTTACCACCGGACGACCCTGTGACTAAAGAGATGTTTAAAAAAATTTTTGAAAAAAATCTTAAGAAATTGGTAAAAAAAAAGTAGTAAGACTTCGTCTAAGACAACCATGGCTTAAATGGTTCTAAATTGTCTGTACTAACTTCGCCTTAAAGCTTTGCACCCATCTTCCAATCACCCTGTATATTGTGTTTTTTTATTAATTAAGTAGATATGTATGTAGCATTGTAGCGTAGTTTTTT
>CATOHL010000809.1:0-12390 GCA_951800025.1 Oligia strigilis
CAACTGAGCCAATAGCCTAGTAGTATAAGACACGGTCTCGATGATCGGCTGGCGCCTGGTGATGCGGGTTCGTATCTTAATCGCACGCAAAGTGTCTTTTTGTAAGTTATTCTTGGTATACGGTTCGGCCAGAAGGAAGCCGAAAAAATACCTTAAAGAATTATTAAAAACTTGAATGAAACTTGCAAATAATATCTGAGGCGGACCGTTAGATGCGCTCGGGCAGAGATGGGTGCGGCGGCGGGGGAGGGAGCTGCTCAAGGCTCACGTGACGCGCCAGCGCCGCCGCGCCGCCGCCGCGCCGCCCGCCGCGTCGCTCGAGCGACGAGCGACGGCGGGCCCGAGCGTGCTCGGGCGATAGTCTTTAAGTCTTGGGGGGGTTCCATTTCTCTGACGCTGACTGTACCTGTTATTGTCGCGAATCATATTTAATGATAAATGATAAATGATTTTATTTCTGTAAGTAGGTTTGTACAAACACTTTTACACGTCAATCATATTTTTTTTAAACTAGATGAGGTCGGCGTTTCCTAGCTGACTATTCTGAGAAGAAAGGCCGAAACAAACTCAGAAGTCACAGTCTCTTTTAAAGTCCAGACAAAAACTTGGTCAGATCGTGTGAAGACCATGTAGATTGGTGTCTGAAGTGGTCTTTTGAGGAAAGAACCACACAGATTGAGCGGACCTGTCCAATCAGTGCACGCATTTGTCAAAAATCGTGCAGCTCAACTCAGAACTTGAGGAGCTCAACGATTCGACGAACAATACCAAAGACAGGACATTTGGGTAGGCCGCATAAAATACTCAAACTGCCAGATCATGATTAAAACTAAGAAGGAAAAAAAGAAATGACCCACATAGTCCTCACATTCACAATAATTAAAATAAAAAAAAAAATAATAAAAATTACTTACAAAGTAAATATTCATGTCATTGTCTAAATAAAATTCATCAATGTCAATGTGTATATAAAAAATCCGGACATAATCTTTGAGGACCATGTAGATTAGTGTCTGAAATGGTCTTTTGAGGAAAGAACCACACAGATTGAGCGGACCTGTCCAGTCAGTGCACGCATTTGTCAGTAACCGTGCAGCTCAACTCAGAACTTAAGGAGCTCAACGATTCGACGAACAATACCAAAGACAGGACATTTGGGTAGGCCGCATAAACTACTCAAACTGCCAGATCATGATCAAAATGAAGAGAGAAAAACAAAAAATTACCCACATAGTCCTCACATTCACAATAATTAAAATCATATTTTATAATACTTTATACAGTAAATGTACATGTCAATATTTAAGTAAATAGATACTTAAAAAAAAAAAAAGAAAATGATTAAAGTGTAAAATAGCAAAATAAAAACAACATTCTAAACCTATTGGAGCAGCTCAATCCCAAGCCTTTTTGTCCTCAATATAGTCTTTTACAGTATAATAGGCTTTCTGACATAGTTTTCGCTTTATAAAAGATTTGAATTTATTAAGGCTTAGTTCTTGAATGTGGCTAGGAAGTTTATTATAAAAACGTATACATTGGCATCTAAACGAGCCACCTATTTTTTTGAGCCTTGTTGTAGGAACAACAAATTTGTGTTTGTTCCTAGTATTTATGTTATGGATATCACTGTATTTTTTAAACAGATTAATATTTTTATGTGCATACAAAATTTTGATCAAGATACAACCTGACACTGAACTGAAAATTGCAAAAAACGTAAGAAAATTTGAATTTCGCGGTCTCAACTACCCATTCACCTTAAGAGGACTAGAGTACCTAAACACAAAAAAAAAACAAGTTTTATAATGCCTAAAAGTATATGATCGACTACAGTAAACAAAATCATAAAAATATATGATATTCTTCAGGATATAATGCTAGGTTAGATAGTGTGTTGAAAACATAATACAACTAATTTGATACGACAGAAAAAAATCATGGAGATAGCACTAAAAACTTTCTTTTCACAATAAGGGTCAGTTCACACCGAGACGCGACTCGACGCGCAGTTTTCAAGATAGAAATACAATTACAGATCTATCAATCGTGTACCTTTTTGTGTAGTAGATAAGGTCTGTTTTTCTATCTTGAAAACTGCGCGTCGCGTCGCGTCTCGGTGTGAACTGACCCTAAAAACCATACTAATATACATACAATCATTCTGACTTTGTCAGATTATTCTACAAGCAACATACTAAAGTTTTTTTAGTCCAAACATTAGATTTTTACCGACTTCAAAAAAAAGGAGGTTATCAATTCGATACGTATGTATGTAATATTATTGGAATTGCATTATATTCACATATGACAATCTACTAAGGCTTCCAAACAAATATACAAAATTTCATAGACGTATGTATGTATGTTTGTCCACGCATTTCTCAGCAACTATTAATCGGATCGTGACCATTTTTTTTGTATTAGCTTACGTTTACTTCAACTTAGGGAACAGTGCAAGTTTCATCAAAATCGGTTCAGTAATTTTCAAGATATGGACTAATACGTGTAAGTGTGACGGCCTGGCGTATTGATACGAGCTACGGGTGTAGTGTCAAAGGGAAAACATCTTAAAACCTTGCTGAAATTCTAGTGCAAAAACTAAAAATTACGAAATAAAAAGTAATTTAAAAAAATTAAACCGACTTCAAAAAGAAATCAACTCAAAATTATGAAATAACTTTAATTTCGGAAGTCGGTGGCAAAAAACTAAAATACAGATCCCAAGACACCGACTTCCGAAATTAAAGTTATTTCATAATTTTGAGTTGATTTCTTTTTGAAGTCGGTTTAATTTTTTTAAATTACTTTTTATTTGTAAATAGATAATTGCTTCATATTTTGCAATAAATTACCAGCGTTGTGTCATCTCGCTTCTCTTTCTTTTCTATGCAGTCCGACAGTGACCGCGCTTTAGGTCATGTCCCATTAACTAAAGTAGATAAATGATTAAGTGGCGATGGAATGTAAATTATCTGAGACTAGCTGCGCCCCGCGGTTTCACCCGCATAAGTGTCGATCCCATGGGAATATCGGGATAAAAAAGTAGCCTATTTGTTAATACAGGCAGGGTGTCTACCTCTATACAAAATTTGATCAAAATTGATCCAGCCGTTTGAGCGTGAAGAAGTAACAAACATTTGAACACACACGCTCACAAACTTTCGCCTTTATAATATTAGTGTGACTAGCTTCTGCCCGCGACTTCGTTCGCGTGGAAGTCGTAAGATACACAATGCCTGTATACTAAAATAACATCTACATTTTTTATAAAACTCCCCGTCGCTATTACTTCGCTTTTGCTCGGCTCCTATTGGTCCTACCGTGATGTTAATTAGCCTATATCCTTCCACGAGAATTGGCCTATCAAATGCAAGAAGATTTTTTCAAATCCGACTGGTAGTTCCGGAGATTAGCATGTTTAAACAAACAAACATAATTATTATTAGTAGAAAATTATGAACACTGTTATAGCTAAGACTTTGCATCACGTTTCCCTAGTCACCCGGACGGCGTGTGCACGTGTTGTTGCACGCACCTCAGCGACGCGGACGCGCGACATCGCCTCGAACAACAGCTGCGCGTGCTGCACGAAGACATCGAGCAAATGCTCCGGGTATGTCTGTAGTATGTAGAGTGTCACTGGCACCAGCATTAAAATGCTATTCTGTAAGAATCTCACCGTGAAAAGGGGAACTGCTGCGGCGCCATTTTGTTTTCAAAATGACAGCTCACTTCATGTAAAGGGCTTTGAAGGTCCGCGGCATATCTCCCTGTCCGCCATTTTGCTTTTTTGAAGTGAATACTTCTTTAGGCGCGTTGGGTATTTTTTGAGATGGGGAAAAAACCATTGAACTCCCGCCACTGTTACCGTAAGCGACACCGCGCTTGTTTGTTTATAAGACGATTTAAAAAATACCCGCTTCGGATGTGTTCGGCTGTCCTCGGGATGTAATCGTTTTAATGTATATCCGATATGTCAGTGATTGATGGCAAAGTACTTATTCTGTTTTGTTTTCACTTTTATCGGCACTCCCGGAGTGCCACTGTTTTTGTTTTTCAAAATGGCGGCCTCGGTTGAAACCTATAGCCCTTTAGGTGAAGTTAGCTGTCACTCCACCTGATATTAGGGATTGCAACTATTGACAGCTCATTTCACCCAAGTTTTCACGGTGAGATATTTACAGAATGCACTGCGTGTGCGCGTGTTGTTGCGCGCACCTCAGCATAGATGAATATGAGTGTAAGTATGTAGCGTTATTAGCGTTGCAAGGTGCTGCTGAAACATTCCCGCCAAGCTTCGGCGTTATAGCCGCGCACTAAAAAACGATTGCTTTCAAACTAATTTTGAAATCACTTTTCTTTTTATAATTTTTATATTTATCTACTCTGCCGCCGTAAGTAAAAGGGGCACATCTGAGGAAAGGGAATAGAGAAAAATTAGCCTTAATGGATGCGCTTTTTTTGTTTAGTAAGGTTTATTTTTCTTAAATTTTTTGGCCGATATTCGTCCCTTTCGCTTACTGTGGCAGTACTAATGGTTTTACTTTTTATTTCATTTACTTTTTAACTCTAACTAAATACAAACATTCAGGGGTTTACTCATAAATGTTGCTTAAAGTTATGTAATGATTAGCGACAGTTCAACCATACATTTTTGACGTTTAACTTTAAGTAACGTTTATGAATAAACCCCTAAATCGTCGTCAGTAGCCCGAAAGTCTGACAACCAGTCTTACCAAGGGGCATCGTATTACCCAGTAACTGGGTTGTGGAGGTCAGATGGCAGTCGCTGCTGCATCCGGTTAGACGAAGCCGAACCCAACATAGTTGGGAAAAGGCTAGGCAGATGATGAAATGACTTTGAATTTTGTTTTGTTGCAACAATTAAGATGATGAGGGAGAAACAGACGGGAAGGAAAAAGCAGGTATGACAGATCTATATACCGTGAGTGCATCTCTTACGTAAAAATATCGGTGCGGGATTTTATCGCGTACTGGATTTTCAACTCTTGGTGTTGAACCAAGCATTGAGAATCCAACAGAGTGCATCCCGACACGTCAAAAGCTATACGGTCAGGGCCGGATTAAACCAACGCGGGGCTTGCAGCAAATTTTATTTTGGGAAAATATGGTAGAACTTAGTTTGTTTAAGGTTTTGTTAAGGTTTAAGTTTCTTCAACTAAATGAGAAGACATTTAAAAAAACATGCATTAAACGCACACTATGTAGACAACCATATTACAAGTTGGATGATTTTAACGTAGATAAAAATGCTTAGTTTATGCTGGTCCTGCTCCACAGGCACTTGGGCTCACTAGTTAAAATTTCAATATTTGGAACAGGTACTTCCTTTTTTCTTTTTTAGTGTTTCTGACATTACGAACATATATATTTTTTTTATTCAATCAAGTTTTAATTGTTGAATACTTCAATATTAAATATCTCTTCCTGTTTGGCAGTAAAATTCTATTAAACTCTTAAATAAATTGCAAACTATAGTGTTGTATAATTCAGAAGCATTTTTTAAATTTTATAAATGCAAGAACCATGTTATCATGATTTTTCGATGTTGACTTGAAAGAGCATGGCAGTTGAGAACGTGTCATGCTCACTTAAATGTCTCACTGATGGTGGCGCGTGTGTTGGATCATTCGATTCCCTACAAAATGGTTGAGCTGGATGGTGCTGATCCACGTTTTGTAGTGATTTTTCACTAATCAAATCAATGTTTCTTAACAAATACGTTCTTTTGCGTTTCATGTCAGTTTAAGTACTTGAGCCAAATTACTTTCTTCAACCAATGCTCAGTATAGTAGGTACAGTCACCTGCAAAAGTCCATGGGTACCCTAATGTCTATTTTCCTGTGAACGTTTGAAGTTCAAGTGTGAATATCAATTTATTAATAGGTAGGTACCTACCTATTAATAAATTGATATTCAATTTTAACATAATAGGTTAATAATTAGGAACAATTTTCTTTAAAAGAAACTATTAATTATAAATTGTTTGAATGTTTGAAGAGACAAAAAGAACACCGTCATTTCTTGATTCATAGGTTTTTGAATCTGAACTGCCCATCCATTTTTGCAGCCGACCGTACTTTTGTAAAAAAACTACGTACTTGCAAGTTCTGACAGGACCTTGTGTGTGCAAGAGTGAGCGAAGTTAGTTCGTTAGTTTTTAGCATCCCACCTCGGAGAGCTTAGGTTTCGTTTGACCATTCTTCCCTAATATTTTAATAAACCTAATGGTATAGGGTACCATGATTTCGTGGCCCCCACAGCGCGGGGCCTGTAGCATTTGCTACACCTGCTACGTGGCTAATCCGGCACTGCATACTGTTTGATTTTCAACTCTCGGCTCTAAGCAGTAGGTCGAAAATCAAGTGCGCGAAAAAATCCCGCCAAAATTACGTCCGTGGCAACGTGCATGCATCAGCTGATGTTTTGAATATTTCAGAGTAGGTTCCGTAGCAAACGTGTGTGTTTGATTATTTTTTATTTCTATTTATTTCATTATTTACATATAAATTATCCTACTAATATTATAAATGCAAAAATTTGTGGTTGAGGGAGGATGGATGTATGTGTTTCACGCAAAAACTACTGAACGGATTTTGATGAAACTACAGTAATATAGCTTATACATCAGAATAACACATAGGATACTTTATATCCCGAAATTCCCACGAGATCGACACCTAAGCGGGTGAAACAGCGGAGTGCTGCTAGTATTTTTAAATATTATAATATAAAAACACTAGCAGCGCCCCGCAGTTTCACCCGCTGAAGTGTCGATCCCGTGGGAATATCGGGATAAAAACTATCCTATATCCTTTACCAGGACTCAAACTATATCTAAACCAAATTTCATCTAAATCGGTTCAGCGGTTTAAGCGTGAAGAGGTAACAGACAGACAGACACACTTTCGCATTTATAATATTAGTATGGATAGCCCACCGGTATCGGGAACAGGGTCTAAGCTACCGGCGGTCAGGGCTCCAGAGAGAAGAACCTCCTAAGAATGCGAGCCGTGTCCAGAACGACCGCTTTCTGAATCAAGCCCTTGATCCAGCTGCCCAACGAGAGCCTCCTCAGGTGTTGGTGGAGTGGAAATCATCAAATGACTCCTCCCGCTCTGGGTGGAGTGGAAGGGAGTACCAGACTCCTACTGACTAAAACCCACCCGTGTTCCTTTCTTAGCCCTTTGTGTTCCGGGGTAGCGGTAACCCTTTCGGACGATCCCGCTGACCCGGCAGGATGTGAGGAAACCCTGGACTTCGGTCTGAAAACACCAACCCGCACTGAGCCAGCGGCAGCGTGGTGACCAAACTCATTCCTTCTCTGTATGAGACACTAGCTTCCGCCCGCGACTTCGTCCGCGTGAAATTTCACCCTCCCCCCATTCACCCTCTTAGGGGTGGAATTTCGAAAAATCCTTTCTTAGCGGATGCCTACGTCATAACATCTACCTGCATGCCAAATTTCAGCCCGATCCCTCCAGTGGTTTGGGCTGTGCGTTGATAGATCACTATGTTAGTCAGTCAGTCACCTTTGAGTTTTATATATTTAGATAGAAGATTACAGGCAAACAAAACATTGTTTGAAGTTGTTTGATTCCGCACATCTGTACCGTATGATCGCTCACCAGAATTCTAGCCTTATCTCTAGCAGAAAAATGAGGCTAGGTTTCCAGTCCGACCAGATGTGACAGAATACCATCAGTACTCTTGTCTCTGTCACCTCTGACCTAGACTAGAGTCAAGAGCAAACCCATTTCAAATAAAAAAAAATAAAAAAAAGCAGGCTATTTGGTCCCAGTAATGCCAAACGAACCAACCCACTCTTTCAGTAATTCAGTTCATCAATCAATCAACTCAGCCAATCAGTTCAATCAATCAGTCAACTCAGCCTCTCAACCAACAGCTCCTGCGCAAAAAAAATATTTAAAAAAATAATTTAAGTCTCTGTATTTAAATTAAATAACACAAATTATTATGTTGTTGAAATACTCAATATATTTATTTCATTCATTTGGGTGTGAGTGTGTGTGAAGTGTAGGGTGTATGTGGGGTATGTGGGGGTGTACGTGGTGTATATGGGTGGGGTTGGTGCGTGCATGCTTATGTTTTTTTTTTTTTACTAGCTTCTGCCCGCGACTTCGTCCGCGTGAAATTTCTTGTACCCCCACCCCGTTGCAACACTTCGTATTCGCTTAGCGTTCATTCTGACTTTTTTTTCTTTTTGCTCGGCTCCTAAGGGTCAAAGCGTGATATTATAATAATAGCCTATAGCCTTCCTCAAGTTTTTTTCAAATCTGACCGGTAGTTCCAGAGATTATCGCGTTCAAACAAACAAACTCTTCAGCTTTATTATTAGTATTTATATAGATTTATCACAATATTACAACTTTATATTTGGAAGCCAAGAAAGTGACGATATTCAGGAGTTGGCAGTTTGCCAAGAATAGGCTATTTGACTGGTTTCTGATAAACATCTCAGATTATTTAATGGTGTCTAACGAGCCCACAAAACCTATTACTTCAAATTGCATAATGTATTTCTTTTAAAAAATAGTAAATAAAAATGTACTGTTTAAATAAGCCGCTAAAACGCTATCTTTAACAATATGGCGTCGTGACGTCACGATTCACGTAAACAAACGTTGAAACGGTCGAGATACTAGACAAAAGTCATCTGTTCTGTCAACGATAGACAGAAATTTACTAAATCATGACGTCATCTTAAGTTCAGCCAATCCAGACCGTTTTCGATTACGTGGCGCCAGATTTAAAAAGATGAAGTTTTTTCGGGATTTTTTTTATAAATAATACATTGTTTTGTAGTAAAATTAATGCAAATCGATTTTAAAAGCGATAATCTATACGAGTGTCAATAATTATGACCTTATTTTTTACATTGTCAAATAGCCTATTGTGCGATTAATTTAGACGTGTGAGCGCCATTTTAAAAGCTCCAGAAGTTGTGTGGTTCGGCAGTTTTTTATAAGTACCTAGTTGTGTTTTGTGCATGTTTGTCCATATTATTGCCATAAATACTGACATATGTTTTTTTTTATATTGCAGAAAGCTGCAGGAGGAAGTAAGTTGCAATTTAATTACTTTTTTAAATTTCTTTGGGTTTAAAATCTTCTCTTTTGCTAAAAATTGTTTATTTATAACAGGAATACATTCGAAACCAACACAGAAACATTCTCGTTCGCCGAGCCCCGCGCGAGCTTCCACATCGGCTACATCGGCCACTGCGGCCACGTCTGCTTACAAACAGGCCACGGAAGACGCGCCTTCGAACACAGCCACAATGGCTAAATGGTCAAAGGCTAAACTGGTGACTTACACAAACCGGTCTAAGAAGAGCCGCAACCGAGCGCGTGCGCCCCCTCCCCCCGCGCCCTCGCCCCCCGCGCCTCCTGTTGACGACTTTGAAGAGTGGCAGCGACAGAAGAACATGAACGCGAAGTACTTCCACATCAACAGCAACATTTCCTTTAAGAAAGATAAAAGTACTACTGGACTAGATACCGCTGAACAAAGTACTGCTACGCAAGGTACTGCTGTACAAAGTACCACTGCACAAGCTACTGCTATACAAAGTACCATTGCACAAACTCCTGCTGTTCAAAGTACCATTGCACAAACTCCTGCTGTTCAAAGTACCACTGCACAAACTCCTGCTGTTCAAAATCCTACTGCGCAAGCTACTGCTATACAAAGTACCACTACACAAGCTACTGCTGTACAAAGTACCACTGCACAAGGTACTGCTGTACAAAGTACCACTGCCCGAGATACTGGTGTGCAAAGCCCCATTGCTCAAGGTCTTCTTCAAGGTCGTCTTTTGGAAAGTACCACTGCACAAAGTCTGGGTGTGGAAAGTCCCACTGCACAAGGTCGTGCTGTGCAAAGCACGTCTGCGCAACGTACTGCTGTGCAAAGTCCCATTGCACAAAATCATTCTGTGCAAAGTACCACTCCACAAACTGTCACTAAAAAAAGTACCGTTAGCCAAAAGGCAAGTCCCCCACAAAATGTAGTACAACCAGGTTTAATGCCTTATATTCGTCAGTCTCGTCTTATAAGTCCGCAAGAGGAGCCTCGTGGGAGACGCGCCAACCTCGCGGCACCGCGGCACAGACTCAGCCCGATAGCCATAGCGCCTAAACCTGCACCACACAATACTGGTGTAGACGAACTGAAGGAAGATACTAAGAATCTCAAGATACGAAGTTTCCAATCACTAGCGACCGGTCCGCGTCGCATGAACCTCACAACAGAACAAGTGTCGGAACCTACCCAACCTGTACAAGTTACGGGAGGCAACAGTGTGCCCGTCGACAAGCCGGTCTCGATACTAGAAGAGTACTCGCGCACGTTGAACACGCAGCCGGTCAGCAGCACGCCCGTCGTCAACGCCCTCAGTCTGCGGGTACCCACCGGGCCCACGGGGCCCCAGACCACCATTGTCATGGCAGTGACCTTGCCTTCAGACGAAGTTATAAAACAGACCATCAACAGGTTATACGCGAACGATACCGTCGACCTGACTGAAGAGTCGGAGACATCCGAGTCAGTCACCAAAAAAACAACCCCACCGGATTTGGTGGCAGCGGTCCAGTTTTTATGCATGAATCCTGCAAATAAAAACCAAAGTGGTAGGAGTCTCCTGAAACCTGCAACTGCCACAGAGAGTGGTAGAAGTCTACTTAAAACTAATATTACGAGTGCGGCAGACGGGCTGCAGGACACAACCGTCCCATCAGCCACAAGAGACAAGGCTCTAAAGATAATGTCTTTGTCTAAAAAACTACACGAAGACGACGTCATAGAAATTGAAGATACAGACTCGAATCATTCGAACAGTAATGACGCCAATCAATCTGAGAATTCTATTCATATCAATAAAAGTTCTAATCCGACTGTTTATGCTAATAAGGGTTCCAATCAACCTAAAGCTGGTAGTGCAACGGAAAGTTCTGATCAAAGTGACAGTAAAGCAGAAGACAGTTCGAAGCAAGCCACTAGTAGCAATACTGAAGCTGTCAGTGAAACAAGTGAAAGTGCCAGTCAAGCTGGTACCAAAAAAACTACCAATCAAGCTACAGGTGAAGATATATTAAGTTCTAAAACACCTAACAAAACAAAAAAATCCAAGGAAAGAAACAGAGATAGGTATACGATGCCTGCTGTGTTCAAACGAAGCAACGCGTCTGAGGAGGCGGTGAGCTCGCACTCGGTGGCGCGGCCGTGCTCGCGCATCCCGGTGCTGACGTCACTGATGGATGGCAGTCGGCGATGTCCGGCGCGCTTCGCCAACGTGGCTGCTATGACAGACTTCATGGCCACGCTTCGCCGGGCCGCCGCACAGGCTGATAAAGGTACGTAATCAGAAGGCTACTTCCCTTAATTAAACTTCCTGTTTGGTCATCATCATCATCATCATTTCAGCCAAAAGACGTCCACTGCTGGACATAGGCCTCCCCCAAGCACTTCCACTTCGACCGGTTCTTTGCTTCTCGCATCCAACGGGTTCCTGCGGCCTTCACAAGGTCGTCGGTCCACCTTGTGGGAGGCCTTCCAACGCTACGTCTTCCGATACGTGGTCGCCACTCCAGAACCTTTCGGCCCCATCGGCCATCTGTTCTGCGAGCAATGTGCCCTGCCCACTGCCACTTAAGTTTGGCAATTCTTCGGGCTATGTCGGTTACCTTGGTTCTCCTACGGATCTCCTCATTCCTGATTCGATCACGCAGGGAAACTCCAAGCATAGCCCTCTCCATTGCCCTTTGGGTGACTTTTAGCCTTCCTGTTTGGTAGCCAAATTTTATTAATCTCGTAAATAAATTGCAAACTATAGTTTTGTATAATTTAGATGCATTTTTAAAATTTTGTAAATGTAAGAACCATGTATCCATTTATTATGATTTTTTGATGTTGACTTGAAAGAGCATGGCAGTTGAGAACGTGTCATGCTCACTTAAATGTCTCACTGATGGTGGCGCGTGTGTTGGATCATTCGGTTCCCTACAAAATGGTTGAGCTGGATGGTGCTGATCCACGCGTCATGTTCGTGAACGGGCGCCGTCGGTTGAGACTGGTCATCTCTTAACTGCCAAGGCTTATTTTTAATCTTATATTTTGAATTGTTTCTTCATTTGTCTTTTTTTACATTGTTCTCACATATAGAAGTAACAAGAATAATGTACCTAGGATTTTGTAATATCTTGATTTAAAAGAGTGTCCATGGAGTTTCTTGCCCGTTCTTCTCCATAGAGATTTACGTTTTGGAATGGGTAACTAGCTTCAACTTTCTGACTAACTGACAGACTATTTAATTTTGACAATTCAAAAGTGCCTGTACATGGTTTA
>CATOHL010000810.1:0-40798 GCA_951800025.1 Oligia strigilis
TGGCCATAGTTTCGTCGGTCGCCGCCGGCACCCCCTCCCTGGAATGCGTCACGAAGGGACAGGGGTGTGTAGCAGCACGGTTCGGAGAGGTTGTAGTCGTGGGAGTGTACTTCTCTCCGAGCCGAACTCTCGCCGAGTTCCACAACTCTTTAACAGAGTTGAGTGTCGTCGTCGCCGGAAGCCATCCCTTCCCCGTGCTAGTGCTCGGGGACTTCAATGCCAAGAATTTGGCCTGGGGTTCCCGTTGCACGGATGTGCGGGGCAGGATGGTGGAGGACTGGGCTCTGGAAACAGGCCTGGTCGTCCTAAATCGGGGTTCTGTTCCCACGTGTGTGCGGATGCGGGGTGAGTCAGTGGTGGACATCTCGTTCGCCAGCCCCGCTCTGTCACAGCGTGTCATTGACTGGCGCGTCATGGAGGAGGTGGAGACCTACTCCGATCACCGGTATATCCGGTTCGACGTCTCCGCCCAGACCTCTAGCGCGCTGGTCCAACAGGCCCCGAGTGGTCCGCGGTGGGCGCTGAAGCAGCTGGACCGGGAGCTCCTCCTGGAAGCCTCGATCGTGCAGGCCTGGGTGTCATCACCGGACAGGCCTGCCGATATCGACGAGGAGGCGGAGTGGTTCCGGGAGGCCATGTCCGAGATTTGCGACGTGGCAATGCCCCGAGTCCGGCCAGGACGCGCCCGACGTCAGGTGTACTGGTGGTCGCAGGAGCTGGATGCGCTACGCAAGGCGTGCGTCGATGCGCGACACCGGTACACCAGGCACCGCAGGCTCCGCATTCGTCCTCCGGATGCGGAAGCCACGGAGGCGGAGCTGTACGAGGGGTACAGAGCAGCGAAGACCGCCCTCCAAGAGGCTGTCCAGCGGGCCAAGGATATGGCCCGCGAGGAGATGCTGGAGACTCTGAACAGAGATCCGTGGGGGCGCCCTTATAAAATGGTGCGGAATAAACTCCGCACCTGGGCCCCCCCGCTGACGCAGAGTCTCCGCCCCCAGCTGGTGGAGGAGGTGGTGAGCGCTCTGTTCCCTTCACGGGGGGTGCACACCCCCCCGCCCATGGCTCCGCCAATTGCGGTGCCCGAAGCGGACCACGCGGACGACGACGACGACATCCCTGAAGTGACCGGGGTAGAACTGAGAGCGGCGGTAGGAAGGCTGAAGGCCAAAAATACCGCCCCAGGACTCGACGGCTTGCCGGGTAAAGCCTGGGTCCTGGCCTCGAGGGCTCTCGGGCCTCGACTGGAGGCGCTCTTAAGCGCATGTTTGGAGAGAGGCCAGTTTCCACTCCGTTGGAAGACGGGGAAGCTGGTCCTCATTCGGAAGCCAGGGCGCCCTGCGGACTCTCCGTCCGCATACCGGCCCATCGTGCTGCTCGACGAGGTCGGCAAGCTCTTTGAGAGAGTGATTGTGGGCCGCCTCGTCGGGCACCTGGTGAGGACGGGGCCGGATCTTGCGGACAGCCAGTTTGGTTTCCGCAAGGGGCGCTCGACGGTGGACGCCATCATGCGCGTGAGAGCCCTCACGACGGGGGACGCGGTGTCCCAGGGTGGGGTCGTCGTGGCGGTGTCACTCGACATCGCCAACGCGTTCAACACCCTGCCCTGGAGCTGCATTGTGGAGGCACTCCGGTATCACCGGGTGCCGCCCTACCTCCGTCGAATAGTCGAGGCGTATCTGACGGACAGAGCCGTCAGCTACCCCGGTCGCGATGGGGAGTGGAACCGGCGAGAGATGTCGTGCGGTGTCCCGCAGGGATCGGTCGTGGGGCCGTTCCTGTGGGACATCGGCTACGACTGGGTGCTGCGGGCCGACCTCCCTGAGGGCGTCAGCGTGGTTTGCTACGCTGACGACACGCTGGTCCTGGCGCAGGGGAGGTCGCATCAGGCGGCGGCCGACGCGATGACACGCGGGGTTGCGATAGTCGTGGAGAGGATCCGGCAGTTGGGTCTCGAGGTGGCATTGCACAAGTCCGAGGCCATGTCGTTTCATGGGCCCCGGAACGCGCCACCATCGGGATCCCAACTAACGGTAGGAGGGGTTCACATCGGCGTCGAGACAACGATGAGGTACCTGGGTCTCGTCCTCGACAGCCGGTGGAACTTCGTCGAGCACTTCCGACGTTTGGCCCCCAAACTGGAACGGGCCGGGGCCGCCTTCAAGCGGCTCTTGCCCAACCTGAGGGGGCCAAACGCCTCCTGCCGGAGGCTTTACGCGGGGGTCGTGCGGTCCATGGCCCTATACGGGGCCCCGGTGTGGGCGCGTTCACTGCGGCGGCGAGCCGCCCACTACCTGAACGCGCCCCAGAAGGTGGTAGCCATAAGGCTTATCCGGGGCTACCGCACGATCTCTGGCGAGGCGGCAAGCCTCATTGCCGGACTGCCGCCATGGGATCTGGAGGCGATAGTCCTCGCGCGCGTCTATGAGTGGCGCGCGGAGGCACTAAGCCGGGGGGAAGTTCCGCTTCCGCGGCAAATCGCTGCGGAGCGGACTGAGCTCCGGCGCGATCTCATGGCGACATGGAAGGAACGACTGTCGCAACCCAGCGCAGGGCACGCCGCGATAGCGGCGATAAGACCCCTCTTTGAGGAGTGGCTAGGGAGGCGCCACGGCGCCCTCACCTACCGCCTGACGCAGGTCCTCACCGGACACGGAAGTTTCGGGAGGTTCCTGCACATCATCAGGCGGGAGGAAACGCCCGGGTGTCACCATTGCCAGGATCGCCCAGAGGACACGGTGGAGCACACGGTGGAGGTCTGCCCCGCTTGGGCGGAGCACCGCCGTGTCCTCGTAGAGGCGATCGGCAGCGGCGGCGACCTCTCGCGCCCGGCCCTGGTGCAAGCCATGGTCCGGGGCGAGAGGGAGTGGGAGGCAGTCACCTCCTTCTGCGAAGCAGTCATGCTAGCGAAGGAGGTGGCGGGACGGCTCAGGGAGAGAGCCTCCCGTCCCAGCCGCCGCGGGAGACGCTCCGGGCGTCGGGAGCCGCGCGACGACTCCCGGCCACCGTAGGCGCGGGCCTGCGGGCGGAGAGTAATGGGTAGCTCACCGTCCGATCAGGACCAGGCCCGTGCCGGACGGCGCGTACGTGTTCCACGCGCGCCTCAAAGAGATGTCAGCATCGAGGAGGGGCCCCATAGGGCCGAAGCCTGCCGGGTCAGCGGGATTGTCCGAAAGGGTTACCGCTGGCCCGGAACATAAAGGGCTAAGGAAGGAACACGGGTGGGTTTTAGTCAGTAAGAGTCTGACACTCCCTTCCGCTCCACCCAGAGCGGGAGGGGTCATTTGATGATTTCCCATCCGCAAAAAAAAAAAAAAAAAAAAAAGTGCAAACTGTAACCATAGGATTCAGTACAACGGAATAGTATCCGAGAGAGAGAAAGAGGAAAAGAGGAGGACCGGGACGTAGGGGGGACGGACGGAGGAGGACCGGGACCGGGACGTAGACCTCTGAGATCAACAGCAGATGCAATCATATTCAACCACATACCTAGTTCAATAAATTAGGGCTGATTTTGAATTTTTGACAGTTCTTCCATACAAAAACTATCAGACGACAAATTTATTCCACGAATAAAAATTATCAGTCGATTGAAAGATCAGCCCATAAAGGTTTAAACATAAACTTATTTAAGAAAAGCCTGAATAAAGCAAATTACAGCATTTCGGAATTTTTGACAGAAAAAGTGTAATGACGGTTTCTGACCTTCGTTGGTACTCATTGACCAGAGGGCCTAAAAACGCCACTTTGGCAGAATCATAAAAGGATAACATTATGAATCATAATATGGCGAAGACAGTGTTTTTCAAGTTTAAGTTTAAGTTCAAGTACATTTAACATTGCACGTGACATTTTTTAAATTATTTTAATACTTTTTGGAGAGCAGTGGTGGCCCAGTGGTCACGGACACGACTTAAGAATTGTAGGTCATAGGTTCGAACCCAGAGAGGCGCTTTACTTTGCGTAAGTTATTTCATCACCACTGCTCTCAAAACGGTGAAGGAAAACATCGTGAGGAAACCGGCATGTCCTAGAACCAAAAATTCGAAGACATGTGACATCCACCAACCCGCACTGGGCCCGCGTGGTGGATTACAACCCACTCTCTCATTGAGAGGAGGCCTGTGTCCCAGCAGTGGGAACATTATAGGCTGATTATGGTATGGTTATATTTATCTCTTTATGTTTACACATTATTTGAATATTGACGTAGTAACCTACTGTTTATTTTTCCTTTTAACATTTATATAATCTTAAGCCGTGGTCCGGAGCGAGAGGGAGTGGGAGGCAGTCACCTTTTTCTGCGAAGCAGTCATGCTAGCGAAGGAGGTGGCGGGATGCCGGAGGGAAATAGCCTCCCGTCCCAGCCGCCGCGGGAGACGCTCCGAGTTTCGGGAGCCGCTTGACGACTCCTGGCCACCGTAGGCGCGTGCCTGCGGACGGAGAGTAATGGGTAGCTCACCGTCCGATCATGACCAGGCCTGTATTGGACGGCGCGTACGTGTTCCACGCGCGCCTCTAAGCGGTCAGCGGGATTGTCCGAAAGGGTTACCGCTGGCCCGGAACATAAAGGGCTAAGGAAGGACGGCACAGCACGGGTAGGTTTTAGTCAGTAAGAGTCTAACACTCCCTTTCGCTCCACCCAGAGCGGGAGGGGTCATTTAATGATTTTCAAAACTCAAAAAAAAAAAGTGTCTGGGGGAGACCACTGGAAATCGAATAAACTTATTACAATCTGGTACCATGAATTCAGTCTAATGTGCAGGCTGACATACATCGACGCGCAACGCCTGTTACCATTGTCCATGATTCTGAAGGCCCTGCGTTGAAATCTTTCGTCGGTTTTTAAAAAATCTGCTGTTCCATGCATTTTGACCGCGTAGGCACATTTTTTTGAAACAGCAGTTTTTTTTTTAATAACCTATGAAAACTATCTACGCTAGCCCCGTCTAGAATCATATAATATAATTATAAGCATAACAGAATTCATGATTACAGTTTGCGCGTCGACGCCTTTAAATGTCATGAGTATGAGTGAGCATCATTTCATCGTTTTTCGCTGAGAATCATTAACATTAGGTAGGTACCTGTTTTTGCCATAAAAATTATGCAAAGCGAAGTTTTTTCTCATGAACAGACAATAAGCACACACTGTTAATTTTTTGTCAAACTAGCGTTGGTGAAAAATTGTCATTACCCTTTTTATTGCTCGACGGTATAAGCCTAGCACGAACGGGAATTTAAAGTAACGTACCGAATTTTTTTTTTTAAATTTCTTTTTTTTTTTTTAATGGAACTTTGTTCTAATAATATTTCATAGAAGTTAAAAAATAATAATTAATTATCGCATATGGTGTCAAAATTCTAACATAACTAAAACTATACAGAAACTAGAAAATAGCGTCGAAAAACTCATCCGCATCGCTGTCGACTTTTTTAATTGGAAATATCGTATCGCACATTGTCATAATCTATAGATACTAAAAATAAAGCTGAAGAGTTACTTCAGCTATATTTTTAGTATCTATAGATATAGATTATTGCTAGTATTTGTTTTTATTTATTTTATTTTACCATTTATGTAAACACACAAGAAAAAAACAGAACAGAAAAATAGGTACAGGACAATAAATAGAGAGATGTAGACAGTGTGTGAAAGAGTAAAGGAGAAAAAAAAATAATACATAAAATATAAAAACAATTCACTTAATAAAACTAAACCAGTATCATAAGAAGTTTTTGTGCTTGTCTTATAAATTTTAACTAAAATGATATAGGATAGTTTGTATTCTCTTATATTCAAAATATATCGAATTTACGTTGCGTTTACTTCAGGAGTTCATGCTAGGCCCATTGCGTTTGAAAGCGAGGCGTGACTTTTTTATCTATGTGAAAAAACCTTTTATTCTAACTCCTAATTATATTAACTATATTATACATAATAAAAAACTTTTCATTCTTTTGGGAGTTGTAAAAATGTGACGCACTTCGTACGATTTCCGTCACTAAGCAATAAATTTTCAAAAGGTTGGTTTTTAATTATTATTTTAAAGTGTTTTCATGATTTTTTCCTTACTTTCCGCTAAAGAAATAACAAAGGTTTTTTTTTACTTACGAAAAAGACTCTTGATATCTTTAAAGCGTCAACATTTTTAAAACATGACTATCTAAGTATTATCTAAACACTAGCTGACCCGGCAAACGTTGTTTTACCATAATAATATATATTATTTCTAGCTGCCCGGCGCTACTTCGTTTGCGTAGTGTCATGCCCATTACCCTACCCTACTCCTATCCTACTTCTACCCTACTCCCATAGATATATTAAATTTTTCTCTGCGTAAGAACCATCCTCGTACTTCAAGGAATATTCTTAAAAAAATAATTAGCGAAATCGGTTCAGCTGTTCTCGAGATTTGCGCTTAGCAACGTATTCAGCGATTCATTATTATATTATAGATAGATAAATATTGAAGCAGAAGGCGGTCTGCAGTTCCACGACCCTTTCTGCTTACCCCCATGGGAAGACAGCGTGAGTTTATGTATGTGTATGTCTCAATATTTTAAAGAGAAAAGATTTGAAATTTTGTTTCTTTGTTACGCCTTCACGCTAAAACGGCTGAACGGATTTGGGTGAAATTCGTTCAGCCGTAAAAATTTAGTATAGGTATGGGTACTTTTTTTTTTTCGGGTGGGAAATCATCTAATGACCCCTCCCGCTCTGGGTAGAGCGGAAGGGAGTGTCAGACTCTTACTGACTAAAATACCCGCCCATGTTCCTTCCTTAGCCCTTTATGTTCCGGGCCAGCGGTAACCCTTTCGGACAATCCCTCTGACCCGGCAGGCTTCGGCCCTATGGGGCCCCTCCTCGATGCTGACATCTCTTTGAGGAGCGCGTGGAACACGTACGCGCCGTCCGGCAATATGGGTAGACATTTTTATCCCGATATTCTCACAAAATCGAGACTTATGCGGCACGTAACTGCGGGGCACAGCCAGTAAGTCATAATTAAAAACTGACTCCAAATAAAGGCAATTCTGATGACAATGTCCGAAGCAAATAAAAACATTTATAATCTAGAATGATTAATGCTATAGCATCATTGTGAAATATTGCCAATTATTATTTTCGACCATAATGTCATTGACTCAAGGTTGAAAATGGCTATAAATAAGGATTAATGGACTTGTCCTTACACTAGAACTTGAATTTAAAATTGAGGTCAGTTGCACAATCTTTAATTCACTTAAATTTTCTGTTTATTTATTTTTAGGGTTACGTACCCAAAGGGTGCCAACGGAACCCTATTACTAAGCCTCCGCTGTCCTTACCGATGACCGTGGGTGATGCATTCGATTTGCAGTCAGCAGCGTACGGACCCTCCTATCCAGGGCGTCGAGTTCGGTCTGAGTCCATTTGAGTATGCCGAAAGAGTACATCAAAACCGGCATGACCCAACCGTTGAAGGCGCGCACCTTGTTTCCGCCTGATAGAAGACTATTAAGTACTTTTCTCAAGCGACCAAAGAAGCGCTCCTTCAACGATTGCTTCATGTCAGTAACACAACAACACAAGTTATGTCATTTATTTGCGAACAGACGTATAAAAATGTCCTTCCGTTGAAAAAAGTGTAACAGTGCAAATACTTACGCAAATAGTGGTTGATACACATCATTTTAAAGCCAAAACTGTGAACTATATAACTGTGTAATAATCTGGTGATAATATTAACTATAAACTATAAAAAAGTGAAAACACTCGTGAGTACAATATTTAACTACCCACATCCCGAGTTTACACGTAACGTAAACCGTAAAAAGCGCCTACTAGTTCTATCATTGCAATAAGTTGCATTCTCTCCAATTTACTATCAAGGCATAAACAGGCCGCGAAGGGTCAAAAAACGAAATGCCTCGGATTCCGAGATCACCACCAACAACTTCGGACTGCAAAATATCCCATGCACAGTCTGAACCAGACGTGACAACTCTATCCAGCCCCAAGAAAGTGGAACTTAGTAACGTTCCTACCAGAACAAATAAGCGTCCACGGGTTGAAGATTCACCTTGCAGTGACTTTAGTGCATTCAAGCAGGAGATGGTTGACCTCTTGACTGAATGGAGACGGGACCAGGATTTGAAACTGACTAAAATTGCCGCGGACACGTCTAAACTTAAAGAACAAAACGAGGAGATTAAGAAAACGTACCAGGAGATTGAAAAATCAATGAACTTCTTGAGCACAAAGTATGATGAGGTCAAGGTTAAACTAGACTTGATGGACAAGGAAAGAAAGGAGCAAAAGGAATACATTATGTCTCTTGAAAAGAAGATCCAAGACTACGAGCAAAGTTCTCGCTCATCATGCATTGAGGTCAGAAATGTACCTGTTTTAGAAAAAGAAGAAAGGCATAACATCAATACCACTGTTTGTAACATTGGTAAAACCATTGGCATGAACATTGAGTCATCTGATTTGAGAGACCTGTACCGAATTCCCGGTAAACCTGGAACCTGCGGGCCCATTATAGCCGAATTTACGTCTGTCAACACGAAGTTTGAATTCCTCGCAAATGTCCGATCATTTAATAAAGACAAACCGTCTACAGAGAAACTGAACTCAGAAACACTTAGCATCCCAGGGAAACGTGCACCCATTTATATTACTGAATTTCTAAGCCAATCAGTAAAAACATTGTTTTATCACGCACGAGTTTTTGCAAAAAATAACTCTTTTAAATTCTGTTGGACCACGAATGGAAAAATTTTCCTACGCAAAGATGTCGGTGCCAAACAGTACCGTGTTCTCTCAGAAGACTGTCTTACGAAAATAATTCATGAACAATGACTGGATGGATCTACGACTTGCAACACGCTTGAGTACTGCTACTTTTGTTATCTCTACATATCTTACTTAGCAATAGATGCTAAACTAACTAATCTTAGAACTACTATATGCCTGCATGTTACTTTTAATTTTTACAGTTTAAGTTTTTTAAATATTTTGCTAAATACAACTAAAATCATTACACTCAACATGTATACATTTTACACACACAAGCAACTAATTGCTTACCGTAAACAAGAAATAAACAAAGTGAAAAAATGGGGTCATCTGTTAACTGCTTCGCTATCGTACTACCTTTATACCACCTGTAGTGTTGTGGAATTGTGGTATCGTATTGCAGTGAAATACTTGTCAATGTTTGTTTTTGTTACTTATGGCGAACATAGATAACATAATCACGGAACTTGATGCTTTTCAAGTATCTAAGACATACGCCTGCTTACCTGACCAATGTACTACAATAGTCAGTGATACTGGAAATACTTTCAATATTTTGCACATGAATATCAGAAGTGTTAATAAAAATTTTGACGAATTACAGGCATTCTTAGCGGTAATAAAACTGAAATGTGACGTCATAATACTGTCGGAATGCTGGCTCAGAACTATATCCGCTATTCCTACTCTACAGGGTTATTCGTCTTTTCAGTCATCAAATCCCTACAACCAAAATGACGGCGTAATCATCTTCGCAAAGGACGGCGTGAACTGTTCCGTTTCTGAGCCCTGTCTTGATGAAGCAAGTGGTCTACTCTGCACTATTGACAATTTTATAGCTATACTTGCTGCTTATAGATCTCCATCATTTACGACCATAGACAAGTTTATCAATAGCTTGGATAGAGTCTTAGCACAGCTATCCCCTTTGAATAAAATAGCCTTGATTGGAGATATCAATATTGATATAAAACAAAACAATCTAGATCGTTTTTCTAATTCATATCTTACACTCACATCCTCCCATGGTCTACTCCCAGCTCACCTATCACCTACAAGACTTAATAACTGCTTAGACCACGTAATCCTGAAATCTAACCAAATGACTACGACTTTAATTATAGAAAGTACTGTCACTGATCATGCCGCGCTTTTATTATCTGTACCATGTAAACCTCAACAAGTTCAAAAAAAGCGTACAAAGACTCTCATTGATTATTCGGCTGTTGTGAAAGTCATTGAAACAACAGACTTTTCTGTAATTATGTCCACTCTTGACGCAAACGAGGCTGCTGACAGGTTCATTGAAATTATTGCATCTATAATTAGAGACCACACGTCCATCGTTAAAATTCCTCGTAAAAAAAGAAACATAAAACCATGGATAACGCCTGGCTTGATGCGCTGTATTAATAATCGGGACAAGATGCACTATAACTTAAAAAAATCCCCGAATAATATTACTTTACAAGTAACGTATAACCGATACCGTAATTTTTGCACTGACTTATTCCGGAAACTGAGAATTGCGTACGAGAAAGATGAATTCGAAAAATCGAAGAATAATCCAAAGGCGACGTGGAACGTCATTAAAAGCATAACCCATACAAACGCTAGTAAAATATTGTGTACCGATCTTCTCAAAATTTGTGGCAGCCCAGAGGACTCAGTCAACTTGGTAAACCGTCACTTTGCGGAAGTTGGCCCCACATTGGCGGAAAAAATACTTTCGGAACAACACCAAATCACAGAGGCTCCGTATTGTTCTGGTTCTCGATGTAATTCTTTCGTTCTCCAAGAGGTGGACGAGACGGACGTAGAGAAAGTCATCCTGACTCTTCGCACTGACACCGCCGTTGGGTGGGACAATATCTCAACTCAGACGATTAAAGCATCGCGTAAGTCTCTAATCCCAGTAATACAACATATTTGTAACCTTTCGATTACTACCGGTGTCTTTCCCAAAGCTTTCAAAAAAGCGCTTATTCACCCGATTTACAAGTCAGGCGACAAAGACTGTATTAACAATTATAGACCGATTTCTGTGCTCTCTGCGATGTCTAAGATATTAGAGAAAATCCTAAACAATAAGCTAATGAAATACCTAGATGCCTATAACATTATAGCACCAAATCAGTTCGGGTTCGTATCGGGTAGGTCTACAGAGGATGCCGTGACTGGTTTAAGTGATCTCCTATCGCGCAATTTGGATCAGGGTAAGAAATGCCTTGGTATCTTTTTGGACCTTTCCAAAGCGTTCGACACAGTCTCAATCCCTAAACTTCTACTTAAACTTGAGAATATCGGTGTTCGAGGAACTCCACTGAATTTATTTAGAAGCTATCTCACTGAGAGAATGCAAAGTGTGATTATAAATAGTTACACAAGCAATGAGCACCCTTTAGGTAATTACGGTGTACCACAGGGAAGTATCCTGGGACCGACGCTCTTTTTAATCTATATTAACCAGTTAAGCACACTAACGCTTACAAATTGTAATGTTTTTAGTTACGCAGATGATACAGCGCTTATCGTGCACGGCTCAGATTGGAATGAAGCGAAACGTCACGCTGAGAACTGTCTTATCACGGTATCAAACTGGCTCGCTACTAATCTTCTTACTCTTAATGTCGAAAAAACCAAATTCATTCCTTTTTCTATAAGTAAGAAGAGTCTGCCTCAACAGGATTTTGATATTAAATATCACAGCTGCCGCTTAAAGCCTAACTGTACTTGTCCACACTTGAGTAAAGGGTCACATATTAAATATCTCGGAGTAGTAATAGATGAGCATCTAAATTGGCACAAGCATATTACATCACTTACATCTAGAGTTCGCAAAATAATTTATGTCTGTAAGCTACTTAGAAACTCAGCGGACATCGATACACTCAAAACTGTCTACTACTCCTTGTGCCAGTCTCTCCTGACATACTGTGTGACTGCCTGGGGGGGAGCTACAAAAACAGCCCTTCTACCGCTGGAGAGGGCTCAAAGAGCTGTTCTGAAGGTGATGCTACGCAAACCGTTTAGATACCCGACTGAACAATTATATAAGGACTCCAAGTTGCTCACTGTCAGACAACTCTTTGTTTTCCGATCCACTCTACGCAAACATGCTTCCGTCCCATCAAAACAAGTACTCCATACTCGACGTAGGTCTGCTCGAGTATGTCAGGTCGAGCGTTACAGGACCACATTTGCTGCCCACCAATATTTCATCCTAAGTTCTAGATTATACAACAAGCTTCAAAATAAATTAACAATAAATATTTTAAACCCTTTCGAATTAAAAAGAAAACTGTTAAATTTCCTCCTAAATTTAAATTATTGCGATACAGAGGAACTTATTTATTCTACAAATTACAACTAAATACCTAACTTTTAATTTCCTTGACAGATATATACCGTATTCATCACACCCACTCACACCCCAACGGACCAGTCTAACTCAACAGAAACACACACACACACACACCCCCCCCCCCACACCCACACACACACACACACACACCCCCACACACACACACACACCCCCACCCCCACACACAAACACTCCTCACAATTAGCTTCTAAGCCCCTTTAATAAATATGTATGTTAGCATCAGAGTTATTACGCAGATATGAATATTTTGTAAAAAGTGTCAATCCCTTAAAGGTACACTGTCCTTCAAGATACAGGATTTTCCTAGTTTGAAGGGCAGGGATCTTCTCAAATGTAATAGCCATTCCCATCCCTTATTGAATTAACACTGATGTTACCTAGGCTAAGTCTTTAGAAAATAAATAATTACTTACTTACTTACTTAATTGATCCCTAACGCTTCCGACATACCCAAATACTTATAGGTTTCGGATGCGGAGAGGGCTCTAAGGTTTGTGGAATCCGAGAGTTGGGTTCCCACGGATTCCACAATCTCCCCTCGCTTTACATGCATGACCGCACATTTGTCCACACCAAATTCCATCCTGATGGCGTTACTGAAAGTTTCAGTAATTTTCAGTAGCTCCATCAGTTGCAAATTGTTAGGAGCAAAGAGTTTTAGGTCATCCATGTAAAGGAGGTGAGATATAACCTGACTACCTCTCCTCAACCGATAGCCTAGACCAGAATCCTCCAGCAGTGTGCTTAGAGGATTCAAGGCTAAACAGAACCAAAGCGGACTCAAACTGTCGCCCTGGAATATGCCTCGCTCGATCCTTATCGGCTCGCTATTCCTCTGGATATTTCGACATCCTGGATAGCGAAGGACCGTCCTCCATTGCCCCATACACGACATCAGGAAGGTTCGCAGAGTTGTATCTACTTTATACAACTCCAGCACCCTCATGAGCCATGTATGTGGCACCGAGTCATAGGCCTTCTTGTAATCTATCCAACATGTCGACAGATCCTTTCGGGAACGACGAACCTGTTGGCTAATGGCCATATCAATGAGGAGCAGCTCCTTAGTACCCCGGGACCCGTTCTTACATCCATTTTGAGAGACAGACATGATGGATGGTGTCTATATGTTTGTTAATTTTAGTTCTCAAAATGGATGTAAGAACTTTATAGACCGTCGGTAAACAAGTGATCGGTCTATAATTTTTGGGATCCGCGGTACTACCTGATTAAAAACAAAGTATTTTAAAAATAAAATTTGTCACTCTTGTGGCCTCTTTGGCATCCTTGGGGCCAACGTTGGCTCCAACTGTTGAGTTCTTTCGGCCAATGTTGGATGGCAACAACATGGTTGAGATAAAGTTGTCTCATTTCGGTCTTAGTATTTAGCAGTAGGACTAAAACTGCCACTGAATCATTTTGAAGGATATTGATAATCCATTGATTCATATGTTCGAAAAATTTGTCTGCTAAACAATGTAAATAACGCAATGAATGTTGTTGAACTGTCAAAATGCCATTCCTACTGCTAGTGTTTTGCGCAATAACCCCGCAGAGACCATTATAAAAAAATATATATCACACTTTAAAACAAAGTTCACCACATTAAAAAATGCTCAAATAAACAAAATAACTACATTTCCACCAAATAAATAAAGCGAATAATAAAAAAAACCTTTTTCACTTTATTATTTTGTCTTTACCTATAAAATTATTATGCGCATAAAAACGAACTGTACGCACAGAAAATTAAATAATAGGTAATAACAAGCCTAAATCCTACGTCACTTCAAACGCGAAGCGACGCACACATTTCGTAACTATACAGCACTACGCATTCCGTATGACGCCATGTTGGATATACAGGCGGATACAAAAAAAAATGTGGAGCGAAAGAATTTCGCATCCTGCTAGTAATTACAAATGAGTTGCGAAGTGTTTAGAAAGAAAAACCACGCGGTACGTTACACAAGTCATTGTTTATTGCAAGCGTGATTTTAGTACTACGCGATCGAAATAAATATAGGATTGACCTTTCCCCATATTTTGAGCTGCAAAACCCACGTCAATACCGGCTGACTTTTTTACCGTCTGGACAAAAACGGGGTATAAAAGACGAACGGAGTAGAAGCTTATGGCACAGAAATTTCTTTTTTTTTCACAAAAAGTAAAACAAAAATCTCTTTGTTATTTTCTACATTCAATTCTTTGAGTGAAGCCGGCCGAAGACTTCAATCAAAGGATTGAATGTCGCTATGAATTATTCATTGATCATTTCCTCGCGTAGAGAAGGGTGACTTTAAGTTGAATTTTTATATTATTTGTCGATTATTTATTTATTTTTTTGTTAAAAATAATTATCAGTTTCATTTACGGGGCATCTTCATCTGCCTAGCCTTTTCCTAACTAAGTTAGGATCGGGTTCCAGTCTCACCGGATGCAGCTAATACCAGTATTTTATAGGGAGCGAGTGCCTATCTGACTTGCACAACCCAGTTACTGGGTAATACCCTTGGTAAGACTGATTGTCAGACTTTCGGGATTCCGAGGACTCGTAACGACTGTTAAAAATCCACGAATGACAGCCAGAAGATGGACCAAAGCTTAACGTGCTTTCCGAGACACGGACCAACCGTGGCAAGCGTAGCTTACCTGATCAATCGACTCGTGCGGCTGTTATTACTTAGCCACAAGCCACTCTGCGTTTCATTTACGTGCATATGATTATTTTTAAGCGATCTGACCTCGCATGAGGTGCATTATCAGGCCATAGTTAGGAACTCAGCTTAAGTTCAAAATAAGTTCATTTAAGATTCTGAAATAGCAAACTCCATACATACATACATAAAATCAAATATACTCACACACTCACAATCACGAGAAGCCAAAATAGTATTAAGTTTATCAATTTCCTTTCAAAATTAGTTTAAGTTTTTCATTTGTTTAAGTTTTTTTGTTCAAGGAGCCTATATTAACTTATATTCATGTTCTCACTCGTTTGTTACGCTACGGGTCACAGAAATGAGGAATAATACCCTACTGTAATACAGTATCAACTAGTACAGGGGGTATTGTGACTGTTACTGGCGGCTTTATTTAGTATAATGTCAAAAGTATACATAAGGTAATAAATTGTGCAAATAAATAAATAAATAAATATGAAGGGTCCACGGATTGCAATAGTGATAAATGTCCAAAAATGTTAAAGTTCAAACTAATACCGTCATTTGGTTACTTGTTAATGCAGTTTATGATCACGTTCACAAACTTAGCAATATCGCTGCCAGCCTCGAGATAATTGAGTTTTTAATATTTGGTTACACGGTTAGAGCGCCCAACGTCACAGCCAGTCACAGGTGTTCACGGCAATAATGTTTTATTTTTAATTATTTTAAGTTACGAATGATTATTTTCCAAAGAACTATTATTATAATACATGACCTATATCATAAATAGAAACTATTTTCCTATCTCTAACACTGTGTTTTTTTTTTTACCGTTTATAACTTTTGAACCCGATTATCTCAGAACGATAAACGAAGGACATTTATCAGTTATATTTTATGGCAATCTTTATATGAACTAATTATACCGTTACAATTAACTACCTTAGGGTATTAGTATGTGATACTTTAAGGGGCTTACAGGGCCTAAACGCAAAAAACGTCAGTTTTAGAAACAATAAAAGTATATGATCGACTACAGTAAACCAAATCCAAAAATTTATGATATTCTTCAGGATATATACTAGATGGATAGTGTGTTGAAAACATAATACAACTAATTTGATACGATAGAAAAAAATCATGAAGATACCTCTAAAAACTTCCTTTTTACAATAAAAACCATACTAATATACATACAATCATTCTGATTTTTGTCATATTATTCTACAAGCAACATACTAAAACACTAGTGTTTTAATTTTTTAGGCCAAACAATAGATTTTTTAAATTAAATATTTTCTTCTAATTGTAATAAATTAACCAGCGTTGTGTCATCGTGCTTCTCGTTCTTTTCTATGCAGTCCGACAGTGACCGCACTTTAGGTCATGTAAGCCCCTTAACCATCAGCAAGTCTAAATAAAACTTGTAGATTTCGCACTTGCAAAACCACCAAGGCTCTATTCGAAGGCCAAAAATATTAAACTGTGATTTATGCAAAAATGTTTATGATCGATACTGTTTTAGAGGTTTTGTCACAGTTCAGTTAAAATTAACATCGATGTGTGACATGACACTGCAGCTGATTGCATGACAAATATCATAAGAGCGTCCATGAGTGACAATATTTGAAGACGTGGCTCGTCCCCTAGGCTGATGTCTATGGGATTATTTTTTGCTATTTCTAGCCTTCCTCGTACTCAACTCAACTGAAAGCATTTATTTCAATCAAACCAATTACAGGCACTTTTGAATTGTCAAGGGATCGGTCAGTCAGAAAGATGAAGCTAGTTGCCTATTCCAAAGCGTAGGTACCTATGGAGAAAAACGGGCAAGAAACTCCATGGACACTCTTTTAAATCAAAATAATATGGTTGCGATGCAGAACGTTAAAAACGTCCGTAATGAAAAGTCAAAAAAAAAAAGCAATTCAAATATTAAATTAAATTAAAATAAGCCATAGCAGCAAAGAGATGACCAGTCCCTACTGACGGCGCCCGTTCACGAACATGACGCATGTATTAGCACCATTCAGCTCAACCATTTTGAAGGGAGCTAAATGATCCAACACACGCGCCACCATCAGCGAGACATTTGAGTGAGCATGACATACTCTCAGCCGCCAGGGCACTTTCAAGTCAATGAAAGGTACTATAGTTGGCCGTGTGATGCGTGCCTCGGAAAGTACGTTAAGTTGTTGATCCTGCGCCGGATCTTTCACCGGTCGCGTTAGATTCGTGCCGTCCCATCGGACTATGAGAGTGATGAAAGAGAGAGTGCACCTGTGCGTGCGCACACAATATCTACGGCGCCGAAGGCTAGTCTTCGTTGAGATTGGCCGCCATGGCCGAAATACGGCCTACAGGACTTTACTAGTATTCTTAGTCTTAGTTGGTGAAGAAGAGTCTCTCTTTGTTCTTCATCAATGTGCAGTATAAAAATAAAACGTAAGGATGGATATTTTTCTAACTGAACGACTGTATGTACCATTTTTCCAAAATCTGTGAATGTAGTTAGCAATTACTTTATGAGTTAAGCCTAAGGAGTTTCCTAAGAACGTTTCCTGTAGCTACAGTGGTTAAGGGACCAGGCCTTACTGCTGTCTCGAAAATCCATCCTGTTTATATAGGTATCGTGCTGAGTAAAGGATTTTTTTTGCTCTTCAAATGCGCGGTTCCCAAAATCAAAAATCTTTTGTTTGGCATAATATAAGAAAACAATTTTAAATAATATGAATTGTTCGTAATCTTATGTATAGATCTTATAATTTCAAAAGATTTCAATCAAGGGTCTTAAACTAATTAAAACCTACCTACTAAGTTGCTACTGAAAATAAGTATCTTGAATTGTGTGAAGCCTTTTTTCCGTTTTTTTTTGTGTGTGCTTTGTAAATAATGTTGCGCGCCACAATTAATGCCTGGTACATGGCGACATTAGTTACCACTAGCGCCATCTAGTATCGAGTAGCAGAACTAGTCGAGTCACGATCGTTCTAGAAAATTCGATACTAGAACTTTGTAGAACTTTCTCGAACAATCGATACCTAGTCGGTCGGGGCCGGTATGTACTCGAACATTCTAGATGTTTCTACAATGGAAGGTTCTCGAACTATCTACGGCACTATATAAGGCCGGGATGCGCGACGACCGACACAGTTTGGATAAAGCGACAAGAGCGAAAACATCTAAGCGATCTTCAAGTGCGAATTAAGAGTGATCAGTAGTGAAATTGTATTCTTTTAATTAGTGTGTTTGAGCTGTAATTAGTGTTGTAAAATAAATTGTTATTTTTGGTTATTAAACCGGCAGTTTTTATTGTCACGAACCCGAAGCTCGTAACAATTGGTGTCAGAAGCAAGGATTATGCCGGTTTTACCCAAAGACGACACGGAGGGTATCCGTACCCGGAGTCAACGACAGCAGGAGACGGACCAGAGGCGATTTGGAGCTACGCCACAGAGGTCGGAAGGTCAGCTACCTACCACGGAGGCCGGCCCGTCCACAGCTGCTACAGCATCATCAGCACCAGATTTGGCTGCTCTGATGATGATGCTGCAGGAGCAGGCCCGCCGACAGGAGGAACAGGCCCGCCGACAGGAGGAACAAGCTCGCCGACAGGAGGAACAGGCTCGTCGGTTGGAGGAACAGCTCCAGCGGGATAAGGAGGAACAGGCTCGTCGACAGGAGGAACAGTCCCGCCGACAGGAGGAACAGGCTCGTCGGCTGGAAGAACAGCTCCAGCGTGATAAGGAGGAACAGGTCCGACAACAGGAGGAGCAGGCGCGCCGCCAGGAAGAGCAGATGCTCCTTATGAAGGACCTTCACGCTACCTTCGGGAAAGACATGAAGGAGGTGAAGGATAAGGTTGCTCAATATGACAACCGCCTGTCGGAAGCTGAAACCCGTATCGACCAAGTAAATAATCGGGTTGACAACGTGATGGCTGACGTGAAGCTAACCGTGATGGCTGACGTGAAGAAAACGCTGGATTACCTCAAACTTGGTGATGGAATCGCAGCTCCCGTAGCTACAACACCTTCGCTACGTGGATTCAAAGTGCCACCGTTCGACGGAACTTCTTCCTGGTCGGCCTACAAAATCCAGTTCGAGGCCGTCATGAAGGCGAACGGGTGGAATAAAAGTCAGGCCATGACTGCCCTCACCCTAGGACTGCGCGACCAGGCCTTAACTGTTCTGGAAGCTCTCGGTAAGGAAGTGACTTACGAGCAGCTCCTTGAGGCATTGGAGGCTCGGTATGGCGACGCTCACCTGGAACACGTGTTTCGTGCGCAGCTCAAGGATCGCGTGCAACGCAGTAATGAAAACCTGCAGCAGTGGGCCCTTGAAGTAGAGAAGCTGGTTCGTAAAGCTTACCAGTCCGTACCTGCGCTTATTGATGGAAACCTGGTGCAGGCATTCATCGACGGCATCCGCGACCTTGAAGTGAGAGTTGCTGTGAGGCTCGGCCACCACGGGACGCTTAAGGACGCCTTGGCCCATGCACTGGAGGTGGAAGCTGTGCGGCAGGATCATCGTTCCCATCGCGTCAGGGAGGTTGCAGCGGCTACAGTTCGCGACCGCAACAAAGGATACAGCCCTAGGTGCTACGGCTGTGGGGAAAGGGGCCACCTTCGATCCAGTTGCCCTAAGCGAACTGCAGAAAGAGAAGACGGCCGATCTCCAGAGGGCAGTGCGGCTAACAGCACCGCTCAGCACCAGCAGCAGGGAAACGAGTAATAGCCAGGACTGCGGGGCGGGTGCTGGCTGATGTTCAAAGAGCCCCAAGGGTTTCGATCACACAAACCCAAGACGGGAACAGCCTAATCATCAAGGGCGAGGTCAACGGAACGCCGTGTAAGCTGACCATAGATACTGGAGCTTCTCGCACGGTCGTCAGTTCCCAACTTACAAGTCGGTCCCTTGGGGACTCCGCATACAACCGAGAACGCATTAATTTGGTAACAGCCACCGGTCAGCGCATACCCGTCTATGGAGAGAAGAAGATGGAGTTGAAGCTAGGCAACAGAATCTACCTGCATAATGTCATCGTGGCCGATATAATGGACGATTGCATCCTGGGCCTTGACTTTATGAGGAAGAATTGTTGCGAGATTGACGTCAAGCAAGGCGTTTTGAAATGTGGACAAGAGGAACTTTTCGTGGAAGGGGCGTTACCAGGGAATGTGTACAGCCTTAAGAAGATTGTTCTTCCGCCGAGATCGGAAACTATTGTGCCGGTTAGTCTTCCTCGGAATCCTAGGCAAACACATCGTTGTGTACTCGTGGAAAGGGTAGACAATGACCTTCCATGGAAAGTGGCACGAACTTTGGTCAGAGCCACCGACATCTCAGGGGTACGTGTGCTTAACCTTTGTGATCAGGAACAGACTATAGAAAAAGGCACACTAGTTGGTACTTGCGAGGAAGTGGATTGGTTGCGTCGATGCCAATATCTATCGACTGGGACCCTCAGCAAGGATGCACAAACGAAAGTGACCACACTTTTAGAAGACTGCCGCAGCGCTCTGTCCCAAAATGAAATGGTCAAGGCGAAGAAGATGTTACTCAAGTACGCCAATGTTTTCTCATCAAACGATGCTGACATCGGGAAGACTGGCTTAGTTCAACACAAAATAAACACAGGAGAAGAACTGCCTATCCGTCAGCGGCCAAGGAGATTGCCGGTAGCACGTGAAAAGGAAGTGGAAACCATGATTGAGGGAATGGTGAAGGATGGTGTTATTGAACCTTCATCTAGTCCATGGTGTTCACCTGTAGTGCTGGTAAGAAAGAAGGACGGCAGCATGCGGTTTTGTGTTGACTATCATCGTCTGAACGATGTTACAAAGAAGGACAGCTATCCTTTGCCAAGAATTGACGACACGCTGGACATGCTTACTGGAGTAAAGTGGTTTAGCACGCTGGACCTGAAAAGTGGCTACTGGCAAGTCGAAATTGACCCTAAGGACAAGGAGAAAACTGCATTCTCGACAGGAAAGGGTCTGTGGCAATTTAAAGTTATGCCGTTTGGATTGTGCAATGCTCCGGCAACTTTTGAAAGGTTGATGGAACTTGTACTTACTGGACTAATTGGCGAAGCCTGTTTGGTCTACTTGGATGACATCATCATCGTAGGCCGCACGTTTGAAGAACATCTTCAAAACCTGGAACGCGTGCTCATGAAGATCCAGAGTGCCAACCTCAAGTTAAGTCCGAAGAAGTGTTCACTATTCAAACGACAGGTTAGCTTTTTGGGATATGTAGTGTCTGAAGAAGGTATCCGCACGGATCCAGAGAAAATCGCCGCTGTCAAGGATTGGCCAGTTCCAAAAGACAAGACGCAGGTCAGAGCATTTTTGGGTTTGTGCTCCTATTATCGGCGATTTGTCAAGAACTTTGCAGACATAGCCAAACCCCTACATAAACTCACCGAAGAGAAGAGACAGTTCTGCTGGGATGAAAGTTGCCACATCGCATTCCAGGAGCTAAAGGACCGTCTGTGCAAAACACCTATTTTGGGGTACCCTGATGCGGGCAAGGAATTTATAATTGACACAGACGCAAGTGACATAGGACTTGGCGGTGTATTGTCTCAACGGAATGGTGATCAAGAGGTTGTGATAGCGTACTTCAGCAAGTCGCTGTCAAAGCCGGAAAAGAACTATTGTGTCACGAGACGGGAATTGCTTGCTGTGGTAAAGTCATTGCAGCATTTTAGCAAATATCTTCTGGGGCGGAAATTCCACGTACGAACTGACCATGCTGCACTGAAATGGCTATTGCAGTTCAAAAATCCAGAAGGACAAGTTGCGAGATGGATTGAGCTACTGCAGGAATACGACTTTGTGGTCGAACATCGCAGCGGGAAATCACATGGCAACGCAGATGCATTGTCAAGAAGACCTTGTCCTGAAGACTGCAAGCATTGTACTAGGCAAGAAAGTAAAGAAGTCGTACCTGTGAGGATGCTCAAGACAGACCTCAGCAATGAGTGGAAGGAAAGCCTACAACGTGCACAGCAGGAAGATTCGGACATCAAGCCGATTCTGGAGTGGATGAAAGCCGGAGCTCCTAAGCCCAGGTGGAGCGACGTCTCAGCGATGAGTCCGATCACAAAAAGCTATTGGGCCCAATGGGACAGCTTGGTGATGCAGGAGGGAGTCCTGTGCCGTAAATGGGAAAATGCTCGGGGAAACAGCTGTCATTTGCAAATGGTTGTCCCTAAAGCTCAAGTACCGGATGTTCTACAGCTGTACCATAATGGTTGTTCAGGAGGTCATCTGGGAGTAAAACGGACTCTACTGAAGATACGAGAACGGTTTTACTGGGTCCACTGTCGGGACGATGTCGAGGACTGGTGTCGCAAATGTACAAGTTGTGCAGCTGTAAAGGGACCTCAGACTCGCAGTAGAGGTGCATTGAAATTGTACAATGTTGGTGCACCATGGGAGAGGATAGCCCTTGACGTTGCGGGGCCGTTTCCGGAAAGTGAAAGTGGCAACAAGTATTTCATGGTTGTGATGGATTACTTCACCAAGTGGCCGGAAGTCTTCGCCATTCCAAATCAAGAAGCTTCGACAGTTGCAGATAAGTTAGTTCATGAAGTCTTCTGTCGTTTTGGAGTACCTTTAGAGATTCACAGTGATCAAGGAAGGAATTTTGAGTCACAAATATTCCAGGAAACTTGTCGAGTTATGGGTACTCATAAAACCAGAACAACTTCTTACCACCCACAGTCGGATGGAATGGTGGAACGATTTAATCAGACATTGGAGAGGTACCTAGCCAAAGTTGTGGAAAATCGGCAACGAGATTGGGACAAGCACATACAACCGTTTTTGTTGTCATATCGAAGCGCTGTTCACGAAAGTACATCGGTGACACCAGCTTTCGCAAACTTTGGAAGAGAATTACGGCTGCCTGCAGACCTGATCACCGGAATACCACCTGATGCCCCACGCAGTATAACCGATTATGCGAATGACTTGCGGAACAAAATGAATGACATTTATGAGCACGTCAGACAATCGGGCCAGCAAATGTCTGAAAAGATGAAAACCCGTTATGACCGAAAAATGAACAATAAAGGGTTCGACGAAGGTTCACTAGTGTGGTTGCACAATCCAGTCCGCAGCAAAGGGAAATCTCCTAAGCTTCAAGCTAAATGGGACGGACCGTACCGGATTGTGACAAAGATCAATGACGTAACCTACCGGATACAGAGAGGTGCAAGAGGTACTCCTAAGATCGTCCATGTGGACCGACTGGCGCGTTATTATGGGGCTGATAATGCTCGGGACGAGCATGTCTTAGGAGGGGGCAGTGTTGCGCGCCACAATTAATGCCTGGTACATGGCGACATTAGTTACCACTAGCGCCATCTAGTATCGAGTAGCAGAACTAGTCGAGTCACGATCGTTCTAGAAAATTCGATACTAGAACTTTGTAGAACTTTCTCGAACAATCGATACCTAGTCGGTCGGGGCCGGTATGTACTCGAACATTCTAGATGTTTCTACAATGGAAGGTTCTCGAACTATCTACGGCACTATATAAGGCCGGGATGCGCGACGACCGACACAGTTTGGATAAAGCGACAAGAGCGAAAACATCTAAGCGATCTTCAAGTGCGAATTAAGAGTGATCAGTAGTGAAATTGTATTCTTTTAATTAGTGTGTTTGAGCTGTAATTAGTGTTGTAAAATAAATTGTTATTTTTGGTTATTAAACCGGCAGTTTTTATTGTCACGAACCCGAAGCTCGTAACAATAACAATAACAACAAGTCCGATAGTCCGACAACCAGTCTTACCAAGGGTTAACGGTCAGATGGGCAGTCGATTCATGTAAAACACTGGTATTTAGCTGTTTCCGGTGAGACTGGAAGCTGACCCCAACATAATTGGGAAAGGCAAGGCAGATGATGACTCATATTATAATTAGTCTAACAGAAATTCGTATACCTTCAGTTGCTACGTAAATAACAGTGACAGGAAGTTATTATAACATCAACAACATGGCTCTTTATACGAATTATTGAAAGTAACTTAAAAACCACTAATCAGAAATTTACCAACATGAGATCACTGTTTATATACCATTTCAAACAAATGAAGAATTCTTGAAATCGGCTTATACTGAAGTTCTGAGGTAACAAACATGAAATAAAAATACAACCGAATCAGGAACCACCTCCTTCTTTTGAAAATGATTTATAAAGAAAATAAATAAATAAAGCGGTTTACAGCGAAAACAAATACATTCAGAAAAAAATCAATACATATAGGAATGCTTGAAAATCTTAAAATGCAAGTGTATCTTAGTAAGTACTTATTTAATATTTTGAAACTATTTCCTGTTTCTCGGAAATTACTGACTGAGACAATAATGATGATTTATAATTAATTATTATATTAACTTTATGTCTTATTTAAAAAACAAATAACAAGAACATAATAGAACTATTATTATCAGCAAAAAACCTTGGAGGTTGGTTTTCGCATGGCTCATATTTAAAAACTTTAACGAAGGCTTGCCAAAAGTCGATAGTTTGTCCTTTGCATTGGACGTGTTGCAAATTATAAACAAATTATTGGTTCCGATTTTTTAATAATAATTATTATTATTTAATAAGTTCGGCGAGGCAGTGATTTTGAACAATTAAAATAATATAACAATTAAAGTGTGGTGCGGAGTTTTCAGTGAATTCTAAATGTAAGTGTAGATTTTAGATATTTTATTATTAAATTATCTTATCAAATACAATAATAATAAACATTGCAAACATAACAAGGTTGTAGTGACAAAAATACACACAGTTTAAAAAAAGGGTTTAAGTTTAAAGGGTTTTTAATTATTTCTAGGATTTACATTTGCACTCATTGGAGTGCATAATATGGTTGTAGTGACAAAAATACACACAATTTATATTGCCAAAGGGTTTTTAAATATTTCTAGGATTTACATTTGCACTCATTGAAGTGCATAACAAGGTTGTAGTGACAAATATACACACAATTTACATTGACAAAGGGTTTTTAAATATTTTTAGGATTTACATTTGCACTCATTGGAGTGCATAACAAGGTTATAGTGACAAAAATACACACAGTTTACACAGTTTATATTGACAAAGGATTTATAAATATTTCTAGGACTTACATTTGTACTTATTGGAGTACAAATTTAAATCCTAGGAATTTATTTTAAAAAACAACCTTGGTTTAGTGATCTTACAAATTCGAAAGTCGAACGTTAGAAAAAGTTTGTTAAATTAATTTAGGATACCGGTATCCGCATTAACAGGAAAAATAGAAAAGATGAAACATAGGATCCGCACTTAAGTTGCGGATAAAGAAGGAAAACCGGTCAAGGATCGAAATGATAGTGAATTATAGGATCCTGGCATAGAGGGTGGCAGGGATATTTTCGTTGGTTATTAAAAAAATATATTTCTAGCTTCAGCCCGCGGCTTCGCCCGCGAGGTATGTCGATAAAAACTATCCCATGTCCTTCCCCGGGATGCCATATATCTCTCTGCCAAATTCCCGTTCCCGTTGGTTCCTGGTCCCATTTTTACCCTTTGGGTACGGAACCCTAAAAATGACGTTCAATACGGGTTTTGTTTTACAGCGGGGTAATTGCGTAACATATCAGTAGCCACGATCCGACAGTAGCCATGACAGTTCAACAACATTCATTGCGTTATTTACGTTGTTGAGCAGACAGTTTTTCGAACATAATGAAGCGATGGATTAGCAATATCCATCACAATAACTCAGAATGTGATTGAAAGTGTGTTGCGAAATTTTCGTATAAATAAATACAAATTATTCATTCTTAACAAAACAATATTATTCATTTAAAATCTTCTTATGAAAATAACCTTTTTAGGGTTTCGTACCTCAAAAGGAAAAAACGGAAACCATAAAGGATCACTTTCTTGCCCGTCTGTCTGTCAAGACCCTTTATCTCTGCAACGCGTTGAGGTATCGAGTTGAAATTAAAAAGGTCTACAGTCCCTTGAAGCTGTGAAAAATTCAAACTTCTAAGTTAGCGTAAAAAAAAGATATATTTCGATACTCTCATGGGAATCAAAATTTATAGGGTACTTCCCGTTGACCTAGAATAATGAAATTTGGCCAGAAGCAAGGTCATGTAGCACAAGTAAAGAAAAAAATCCGAAAACCGTAAATTTGTGGTTACATTAAAAAACCCCATGGTGAACTATTTACATACCTACAAATTTGTACGAAACCCTCGGTGCGCGAGTTCGACTCGCACTTGACCGGTTTTTTTAATTGTCAAACGGATGTCCGATTATTTTGTTTCTCTTTTTTTTTCCTGTCGACATGTTTATTTATTCAAGTTGATTTAAAAGCTGTTATGACTTCATCCAATAGAATTTATGTAAGGTTATTAGCAAAACTGTTGGCCTTCCTCTTTGGTCTATTGATTGCAAGAGCTACTGCTGAGAATGAGTACCTGGGTTCGATTCCCGGGTCGAGCAAAGTGTTATTGAGTTTTTCCATCTGGACTGTCTCAGTAGCAGCCCGGAGTCTGGATTTGTGCTCAGTTGATGGCAATAGGCTCGCCCCCTATTACATGGGACTTAAACATAACTGGAGAAATGTGGGTGTACTGGAACACCTCCGTCTACCCCTTTCGGGGATCACAGGCGTGATCGTGATGTTATTTTATTTCATTTGGGAAACAAACATATGCAATAACAAACATAATTCTGTCGCACCTCTGCTGAAATAAAGTCAAAACTCAAATTTTTTTAAATACTCTTTCATTGCACCATTCGTGTCAGAAGAACTTAGAAACTTCAAAATCTTATCTCAAATAATGTCGTGCTTATCGTTTAAATATGTAGGTATCCCTAGATGGCACTAGTGAAAAAAAACGTTAGAATAAAATTTCAAACACCTTTTTCTCGAAAATTTGCTTTTTTGACTTACAATTTGAGCGGAGGTGCGATGTATACAATATAGTTCAACACAATCCATAAACAGTTTCCACAGATACAAGTAAATTATTTATGTATATAAGTGTAACAACAACCAGAAATTCACACCGTTAAAGTTTACAGAATTTACAATTTAATGCTAGATACCTAACATAAAACATTATTATTTAAATTTTGATGCCAAAATATACTATAATTTCTTATACAAAATTTGAATTTGGTTTTTTTTTTTTATTAGCCTGCTCTGTCCCACTCCTGGGCAAAGGCCTCCCTCCACTCCTTCCATCTCTCGCGAGCCCGCGCGTCCTCTTTCCAGTCTTGGTGGAACCTATCCAGCTCGTCCCGCCATCTCCTACGTGGTCTGCCACAACCCCGTCTCACTGTCTCAAGGCACCAATTCTGCGCTATTTGGACCCACAGTTTGTCCGGCATGCGGCAGACATGTCCTGCCCAGTCCCATTTAAGTTGAGCAGCCTTTTGAGCCACGTCAGCTATCTTTGTTTTGGAGCGCAGTATTGGTTATGTTATGTTTTTAACAGAAAAATTGTGGGAAAAATATGAAAACAAAATCTTGGATAGATCTGAGATAATTTCCGACTCTATTATCTAGGTATATAGTGTCAAATTAGGTTATATGACGAGACTTTGTGAATCTGATGGGTATCGATAAAAACAACAAAACATATTTTTATCACACTAATATAAAGGCGAAAGTTTGTGAGTGTGTGTATGGGGGTGTGTTTATATGTTTGTTACTTCTTCACGCTCAAACGGCTGGACCAATTTTGATAAAATTTTGTATGGAGGTAGCTGAGACCCTGGATTAACATATAGGCTACTTTTTATCCTGATATTAGCATGAGATCGATACTTACGCGGGTGAAACCGCGGGGCGCAGATATTATTTAATAAGCCTTCAAATTTTAGTACCTAATTTATCGTTCTCTTAAAATCACTTTCCAAATTGTGTAATTTCGTTCACGTGTGCCCAGCAGGTTTTATTTAAGCACCATTTGAAAGATCAATGTCATAATATAAATCCTAATCTGTGTGTTCATGGTTAAGCGATTTAAATTCTAGAGATAAATAATGTAAATTAGGTAATATAAAACTATTATGCAATTGCATTAATTAGGTAATATAGTGTTTGGTAAAAGTTCATTGCCATCGTCATCAACTTTACTAACAAAGCGATAATTGCAGTTGAAACTGAAACCATATAATATTATAAATTAGGTATTTAGTCCTATATTCATAAATTATTCATCAACAACAAAGACCTACCTAGACATTTTTTTTAAGAAACACGATGATTTTCTTTAAAAGCGAGATGTACAAAGAAAAGAAAGAAAGAAAGAAAAAAGTTTATTTGGACACAGATCTCAGATCTCTTTAATATTTAATCTAAGATTATGATTAATCCTAATCACTCTAATAATATACCTAAAGACGAAAGTTTGTGAGTGTGTTTGTATGTTTGTTACTTCTTCACGCAAAAACTACTGAACGGATTTGGATGAAATTTGGCATACTGATGTTTTATAACCAGGATGCTTTTTATACCGATATTCCCAAGGGATCAAAACTTAGGCGGGTGAAAACGCGGGGCGTAACTCGTACGTATTCAAATAAACCTTCCAGAATAAATTCTCTAAATGATCATAAAAACCGCATCAAAATCCATTGCGTAGTGTAGAAGAACAAGGCGGTTACAAAGATAAAATAATAGAAAGAGATAGATACCACTGTTGTAGCAGCTCATCATTTGCCAAGCCTTTTCCCAACTATGTTGCGGTCGGCCTCCAGTCTAACCGGATGCAGCTGAATACCAGTATTTTACATGGAGCGACTGCCTATCTGGCCTCCACAACCCAGCCTACTGGGTAATATGATACCCTTTGTTAGACTGGTTGTCAGACTTTCGGGCTTCTGACTACCCGTAACGACTCTCAAAGATCCAATAATGACAGCCGGGACCAACGGCCTAACGTGCTTTACGAGGCACGGAGGGGTCTCGGTATGTAAAGATCACCCATCCACAGACTAACCGCGACAAGCGTAGCTTAACCTGATCGATCGACCTGTGCGGCTATGTTATTATTTATTTAGCTAAGCAAGTTAATTCCATTTCATACAAAATACTGATACAAATCACCTATTGCAAATCTAAATAACAGTAACCATAACGATTCGTTTCTCGATAAATGATAAAATGATTTATTTTCTTTAAGTAGGTTTTTAAAAAAACTTTTACACGTCAATCATATTTTTTTAAACTAGATGAGGTCGGCGTTTCCTATCTGACTATTCTGAGAAGAAAGGCCGAAACAAACTCAGACTCACAGTCTCTTTTAAAGTCCGGACAAAATCTTGGTCAGATAGTGTGAAGACCATGTAAATTGGTGTCTGAAATGGTCTTTTGAGGAAAGAACCACACAGATTGAGCGGACCTGTCCAATCAGGTACACGTATTTGTCAAAAATCGTGCAGCTCAACTCAGAACTTGAGGAGCTCAACGATTGGACGAACAATACCAAAGAAAGGACATTTGGGTAGGCCGTAAATTACTAAAACTGCCAAATCATGATTAAAACTAACTAAGAATGAAAACAAAAGAAATGACCCAGATAATTCTAACAAAATCTCCTTAACATTTCAGATGTCGGTAGACGACCAGCATCCGATGTTCCCGTACACCAAGGAGGAGGTACAGGAGATCAGAAAAGAGCTCGGATTGAAGGAGAGCACGATAGAGGATGATGTGGACGCCATCGTCGAGTGGTTCCACAAGCAGCCGCATTTGGTTGAGGCTGGGATAGGTAAGGGCATAAACAAGACTCTACCAGCTTTATAATCTTCATCGGTCTATATTTGACATAGGCGCCGATTCTCTTGTTCACAAAATAAACTAAATTTAAGTTGAAGTGTGTGTGCATCTTTTTCTTTTTATTTCATTAAGAAAAGGACAGAAGATAGTTTAGTCCTGTCAAATTAGTCAGCGCCTGACGCAAATTGACGTATTTTTAGTAGCCAATTTTTTAATCACGTCTAAACTTGTCTATGGAGTATCTTAATTTGACAGGACTAACTAAACTAATATTTATCTTCTGTCCTTTTCTTAATAAAATAGAAAAAAAAAGATGCCCTGAACTTAAATTTAGCTTAGTTTGTGAACAAGGGAATCGGCGCCATAGAGCGACTACCTATCTGACTTTTACAATAATAGTCCTCCAGAGCGATTTCCGGCATGGCGGCGAATCTCACTGGAGACTAGCCATCGACGCGGGAGACATTATATTGCACAAGTGTGTGCGCAGACACAGGTGCACTCGATCTTCCTTCACTCACATAGTCTGATGGGATGGCAATCCGACACGATCGGAGAGAGATCAGGCGCAGGACCAACGGCTTAACGTGCTTTCCGAGGCACGTGTATCACACTGCCAGCTTCCAAACCGTAATGTGGTGTGGGTGTACACCCAGTTACTGGATAACATAATACCCCTTGGTAAGACTGGTTTTCAGACTTTCGGGCTTCTAGCTACACGTAATAACGGCTAAAGCTCCACGAATGACATCTGGGACCAACGGCTATTTAGACGTAGGTAATGAAAAGATGAAATGATGTTTACTTCTGTACGTAGACACTCTTACGCGTCCATTTTTAGCACCTAATTTTTGGCCAACAATCTAAAAATGACTGATCTCTGACAAGAAATGCCGAAACCAACTCAGAGGTCATGATCTCTTTTAAAGTCCTATATTGACTTGTCTCTAGACAGTCATGTATCAGTAAAATAGTAACATACAAGATTTACTTCATCATTTCAGCCGAAAGACGTCCACTGCTGGATATAGGCCTCCCTCAAGCATCTTCGACCGGTTCTGTGCTTCTCGCATCCAACGGGTTCCTGCGGCCTTCACAAGTTCGTCGGTCCACCTTGTGGGAGGCCTTCCAACGCAACGTCTTCCGGTATGCGGTCGCCACTCCAGAACCTTTCGGCCGCATCGGCCATCTGTTCTGCGAGCAATGCCCACGGCCACTTCAGTTTGGCAATTCTTCGGGCTATGTCGGTCACCTTGGTTCTCCTGCAAATCTCCTCATTCTTGATTCGATCACGCAGGGAAACTCCAAGCATAGCTCTCTCCATTGCCCTTTGTGTGACTTTTAGCCTTCTTATAAGGCCCATTGTACAAGATTTACCAAGATTTACTTGAACATAATCAACTCAGCCTATCGCAGTCCACTGCTGGACATAAGCCTCTCCCAGGCAGCGCCACAACAACCCGTCCTCCGCCTTCCGCATCCAGTCTATCCCAGCCACCTTTTTAAGCCATCTAGCTGGAACATAATGATAACATGAATTTGAAAAAGATTGATAAAATGATACGTAGTTTCACAGATGTTATTAATAATTTCGTGCTCAAGCGCATTAGTTTGCACGCAGCAGTAGTAATAATAGTAGAACTTCTGAGGTCAGAGAAATCAACACTTTATCATAGTAATGTACTTCGTCTGGATAAGAATACAGTGCAGTAATGTTTTGTAGATCGAAATGCCATCTTCTCAAGCCAAGTACCTCAAAAAACTCCCCAGAGGAGGGTCCGGAGACAGACAGCCGCGGCGGGTTCATGCGTGTTCTCGCCGTAAGCGGCAGAGCAGGACACCGTGGAGTTTTAGTGTGTTAGAGTCCCACATAACTGCACTAACTCCCCGTGGTAGTGCAGAATGCACGAGCATTTCTCCACGTTTAAAAAAAAGTACCTCAAAAAACATAAAATAAATTAGTTTGATGATTTTTTTTGCAGCTAGTGTAGTCACATAGAAATATCAGTTTCAAAATCAGCGTTTTATTGTGTCACGTTGTGTCACTTCACAGACGTGGTGCGATATCTCTTACACGACAAAACTAAAGAAAACAGATTATCTCAACTCATACTTCAAGTATCAAAACATCCAACGATCGTTGAACTCCAAGAAAACATCAAACCTTTTTGTTTTTATTTTGTAACCTAGATAAAGTGGATAAGACAGATCAAAACAGAAGAAGAACTAGCAGGGGATCCAGGGGGTGGGGGTGGAGGGGGGGTTCAGTTGATCAGACCGGAATAAATCAAGATACCGATAGCCATCACGTCTGCAAAGTTTCGTGTATTTTTGATATTTCACATAACTAAATAAACTTAAGTATCCATAAATTATAACACGTATAATACATATGTACGATCATACTAGCTGCGCCCCGTGGTTTAACCCGCGTAAATGTCGCTTCCGTGGGAATATCGGGATAAAAAGTAGATGACATTACAGATTTATGGCGGTATATCTAGGGCCCTCACTTCATTCATGTCTGTACTGAGGAATCTGCAAAACATTAATTTATCTGAAGAAATCAACTATAATGCCGTGCTAAACGCAAAAGCGGTATCTCAGGAAAAGCTTGTTTCGAGAAAATTATACAAGATAGGTGCTAAAATTAATTCCCAGAGACATTTCCCATGGATGTCCATTCATATTAAACAATCAGTATTTAATTGTTCAGAACAACACATTAAAATTTGCCGAAAAGTGAGGTATAATTTAACGTAATCATTTTTTTTTTGTGAATGAAATACAATTTTTAGGGTTCCGTAGCCAGATGGCAAAAACGGAACCCTTATGGATTCGTCATGTCTGTCTGTATGTCCGTCCGTATGTCACAGCCACTTTTTTTCCGAAACTATAAGAACTTGGTAAGTAGATGTATTGTGTGAACGGCATTAAGAGTTTCACACAAAAATAGAAAAAAAAAACAATAAAGGACAATGACCAAAAGTCGTACCAAAAATTCTCATGCCTCAAGATCAAAATATGATAGTAATTATTTTAATAATTTTTTACGGCTTCGGGGATTTGATTTTTGAACAGGGAATTTAATTTAAAGTAAAAAAGTGTTGATATTGTTTTATTCCCTTTACATGACGTTCCGTTTTATAACCTTGAATGGCGGTAGTTTTTTTTGGGCTCACTGTATTTAACGTCTTTTAATCGTATTATAGGTACTCAAAAAAACGTAACCAATTTATCATTTAAAATGGTAGATTTTTTCAACAAAGTCTAACCGGGATCACGAAATCGTAAAAAAAAGAAAATATTTTGATAGCGCACTCAATTGATTCAATTCCAGTTACCTACAGTCGTCAATGTCATAAATACATGTATTGAAACGTTTTTTTTAGATTTTAAGAAAACAAAAACAAAGGCTATACATAATTACAGTTCGAGGTGGTAACCGAATCTGTTTCATAAATAAAAAAATATACCATTGACGCTGCAGCAGGTCCAATAATGGCCGTTCGTGTATGAAATGTCAAACAAAATAAAGTGTCTAGTGTTTAGGTTATTTCGAATTTTTTTTAAATCTCCGAAGCCCGGGTTTTGTTTACAAAAATAACTTTAGTAGGAGTTAATACGTTAAGTGCAGTCTATAAAAAACAAAGCTTGATTTTGAGGCAGCGTGGTACGGGATTCCATACATCCATGAGCATTGTTCTTTTGGGGGTTCCCCATACTTAGAACTGAAACTCAAAATTTTTTTTTTCATCAATCTCATACGTGTGGGGTATCTATGGATAGGTCTTCAGAAATAATATTGAGGTTTCTAATATAATTTTTTTCTAAACTGAATAGTTTGCGCGAGAGACACTTCCAAAGTGGTAAAATGCGACCGACATAAAATAACTTCTAAAATAAGAGAATGATTAAACATACAAAAAAAATATGATATACATTACCATGTAAACTTCCATCGAAAATTAGTTTGAACGAGATCTACTAAGTAGCTCGCCGGTGAAAATTTAAAAACATAATGATGGTACGGAACCCTCGGTGCGCGAGTCCGACTCGCTCTTGCCCGGTTTTTTTTTTATTTTTCCAGCATCATTAAAGTTAATTCTTATTAAAATTAACCACTGAACTGTTATAATGCGTTCAATTTAGATTCATACGCACGTAACACGTTCGTAACATGACGTGTCGTCAGTCGGGCCTGGTCACCTCTAGAATGCCATGGTATTCTGAATTTAACTTTTATTACAGTGTAGAATAATCTTATTTAGCCGTAACTGTTAGTTAGATACCTGCGATGTCTTTGACGGTTCGTAGATGGGTGACCATTCATAACATCGCACCTTTAGAATTCATAATCAGCCTATAATATTCCCACTGCTGGGACACAGACCTCCTCTCGGTGAGAGGGAGTGGGCCATAATCCACCACGCGGGCCCAGTGCGGGTTGGCAGATGTCACATGTCTTCGAATTTTTGGTTCTAGGACATGCCAGTTTCCTCACGATGTTTTCCTTCACCGTTTTGAGAAATAATGATGATTGGTGATGAAATAATTTAGGTACACAAAGTAAAGCGCCTGTCTGGGTTCGACCGTACGACCTACAACTCGTAAGTCGCGGCCTTTAGAATTATAGAGAACTAATTCGAAATTTGAGGATTTAATTTTCAACGTTGACAAATAAAACATATTAGGTTTGACAACTCTGACATAATATCATAATAAATAAGTCTCTATTTTATTAAGATTCTATGAAGGTGGTCGTGCAAGGTGATTTTATTTTATTATTTTATTTTATTTTATTTGGGAAACAAACAGATGCAATAACAAACATAAGTATACAAATAGTTTAAACACAATCCAGAAACAGTTTCCACAGATTATTATACAATTAAATAATATGTACCCAAGTGTAACAACAACCAGAAGTTCACACCGTTAAAATTCTAATGGTGCGACATATCGAGACTAATCCGTGCCTCGGAAAGCACGATAAGTCGTTGGTGCAGGCTGTGCTTCGTAGATCTTTGACAGTCGTTACGAGTAGTCAGAAGCCCAAAAGTCTGACAACCAGTCTTCCCAAGGGGTATCGTATTATATACTCAGTAACTGGGTCATGGAGGTCAGATAGGCAATCGCTCGATACAAAATGCTGTTATTCAGCTACGTTCGGTTAGACTGAAACTTGACCCCAACATAGTTGGAAAAAGGATAGGCTACACAGGCATAAAGATAATAAAGTTTACTCTTAATTTCAGATAGAGACTACGTAGAAAGAATGCTGATTGTAACAAAAGGATCACTGGAGAAGGCAAAACGGAGAATAGACAACTTCTACAAATACAGACTGTTGGCGTCAGATATAATACAGAACAGGGAGCAGGTGCTGTCAGACTCCGAAGATTTGTGGAATTCATAGTTAGTATTACAACAATATTTTTTAAGGCAGATGAGAACGAGATAGAGTAGAGTTTGGCTGATTAAAAAACTATATAGATATAATCAGACACTTCAACAACATGATTAATGACAGAAAGAAATATATCTGGAAGGCCTACAGTCAATGTGGGATACTGCATTGTTTTCATGGGCAAACAAATCCACACTGGTTTGTTTATGATGATACGAATTCAAGATTCTCATTTAATCCCGAATTGGGAATGTTCTCAATTCGGACAGACAGAATTCATATCTAGTGCGAAACTCCGCATACAAATAGTATTATGGCTACGGACCGACATTTATCGGGTTCGGGTCGGGTGCAGTGCAGAACGGCTCCAAGGCAGCGGAGCCAATAAAACAAGAATAATAGACAACAAAGCAGTGGATGCGACGGAAATACATCCAAATAATAATTAATCCAAGGTAGTAGTGTAATCATAATAAAGTCCGTTTAAAGAGCAGTACCTATGAAACGTCAAAAAAAAGGTTGTAGTAAAATACATTTATTTCGAGCAACCATAACATATATGTGATAAATGATTTTATTTTTATAAGTAGGTTTGTACAAACACTTTTACACGTCAATCATGTTTTTTTTTAAACTAGATGAAGTCGGCGTTTCCTATCTGCCTACTCTGAGAAGAAAGGCCGAAACAAACTCAGAGGTCACTCATAGTCTCTTTTAAAGTCCAGACATAATATTGGTCAGGTTATATGAAGACCATGTAGATCGATGTCTGAGATGGTCTTTTGAGGAAAGAACCACACAGATTGAGAGGACCTGTCCAGTCAGTGCACGCATTTGTCAGAAATCGTGCAGCTCAACTCAACTCAACTCAACTTAAGGAGCACAACGATTCGACGAACAATACCAAAGAAAGGATATTTGGGTAGGCCACATAAATTACTCAAACAAACATACAAACAAACAGTAACATGATTGATATAAAAGAGTGCTTATGTAGAACTAGCCGTGGGCCCCAAACTAGGCACAGCCTGTATCTTGGTGGCCCACTGTCAGACCATGAAAAAAAAACTAACAGAATAGAGAGAATAATAAAAAAATAAAAAAAAATTGTGGAGTGCACCATAATCAGCCTATAATGTTCCCACTGCTGTGACACAGGCCTCCTCTCGATGAGAGGTGGAGTGTACACAAACAATAAAACACGCTAAAAAGGATAATAAAAATAAATTAGGTACTAACCGGAGAAACGCTGGCGTGACGATTTGGACTCGTTCTTACCCGATTGGACGAAGAAGGCACAGCATAAATAAAAGTGGAAAAATATGTGGGAGACATTTTTCCAGCAGTGGGACAACATAGGTTAAGGGGCTTACAGGGGGTTGCTTGATTTAAAGCACGGTCACTGTCGGACTGCTTAAAAAAGAAAGAGAAGCGCGATGATACAACGCTGGTAATTTATTGCAAAATATGAAGCAAAAAACGTATTGTTTGGACGTATTGTATTTTAGTATGTTGCTTGTAGAATAATCTCACAAAAATAAAAAATCAGAATGATTGTATGTATATTAGTATGGTTTCTATTGTAAAAAGTAAGTTTTTAGAGGTATCTTGATGATTTTTTTCTATTGTATCAAATTAGTTGTATTATGTTTTCAACACACTATCTACCTAGCATATATCCTGAAGAATATCTTTTTTTTTTTTAATTTGTTTACTGTAGTCGATCATATACTTTTATTGTTTCTAAAACTTGCGTTTTTTGCGTTTAGGTCCTGTAGCCTTAACTTCATCACCATCCCCTACCTTTTCCAAACCGTGTTTAGATTGGCTTTCAGTCTTACCGGATGAAGCTAATTATCAGTATTTTACGTGGGGCGTCTTCCTACCTGACCACCACAACCCAGTTACTGGGTAAAACGATACGCGATATAAATTCTTGTCAGACTTTATCGTTTATGACTAATATTTTATACTTTTATTGTTTCTAAAACTTGCGGTTTTTTGTGTTTAGATTCCTATAAGCCCGCCCTTAACTGAAAAAAGAGCAGTGCCCACAAAATCAAAAACTTTATCTCCAAGTTCCACAATTTTCATACGAGTTGCAGATGTAAATTAGGATGGGTAAATAAGATTGGGCGGTCGGTTTCTTTCCCAACCTATGAATTTACTGATAGATACAAAAACAAACCTTAGGTAATAGTAGTTTCTTCGAATGCTATAATTCAACAAGCTGCAATTGGCTGCAATCGAAACTGCGTCACGGTTGGTGAACCGTGATAGTTAGCATTATGCTCTACTAACGCGACCTTTAATGCGTATATACTTTTTAGGGTTCCGTACCCAAAGGGTAAAAACGGGACCCTATTACTAAGACTTCGCTGTCTGTCCGTCCGTCTGTCTGTCACTAGGCTGTATCTCAAGAACCGCGATAGCTAGACAGTTGAAATTTTTACAAATTATGTATTTCTGTTGCCGCTATAACAACAAATACATAGGTACTAAAAAAAATAAAATAAGGGGGGCTCGCATACAACAAACGTGTTTTTTTCGGTATTTTTGCCTTTTGGTACAGAACCCTTCGTGTGCGAGTCCCACTCGCACTTGGCCAGTTTTTTTATCAGTGGTAGCAGTTTTAGCAGTGGTAGCAGTTTTTTTATCTTGTTAGTTTAGAATGTAATTAAAATCATTGGCGTCTAGGGAGTGAAAGTAAAGTACTCATGAGTATAATAAACAACTTTTACTATCATGCCAACATTGAACTTAATATCGAGAAAAAATCTGCCATTTCAAACAAAAAAAACAGTCAAGTGCGAGTCGGACCCGCGCACCGAGGGTTCCGTACAAATTTGTAGGTATGTAACTTCAAATTTACGGTTTTATGATTTTTTCCTTTACTTGTGCTACAAGACATTGGTTCTTGCCAAATTTCATGATTCTAGGTCCTTACCGTTGACCTAGAATCATAAAATATACCCTATAAATTTTGATTCCATTGAGAGTGTCGAAATAAATGCATAAATGGCCGTACCTTTTTTTTAAGTTAACTTAGAAGTTTGATTTTTTTCACAGCTTCAAGGGACTGTAGATCAGAGTATATGGTTTTAATTTCTGCTCGATACCTCTACGCTTTCCCGAGATAAAGGGTCTTAACAGACAGACAAAAAAGTGATCCTATAAGGGTTCCGTTTTTTTCCTGTTGAGATACGGAACCCCAAAAATGCTGTATCTACCCGATAGAATGTAAGTAATTCTCTTATTGGTGAGAATTATGACTTTCTTTCAAATAGTTTGCTGTTTTTCTTCATCTCATCATCACTTTCCGACCCTTGTCCTTTGTTACTTAGGGTCGACGCAACACGTTTTCTTCTTCCATTCTCCCGTGTCAACAGTCACCAAACCAACGAGCCAAAAATTCGAAGACATGTGACATCTACCAACCCGCACTGGGCCTGTGTGGTGGATTACAGCCCACTCCCTCTCGTACACTCCTCGAAGGAGAGAGGAGGCCTTTGCCCCAGTAGTGGGAACATTATTGGTTGATTATGTAACCGTCACACTATCATTGAGTCCCTTCTCTTTATGTATATCACTCCTCACACAATCCGTCTTTTCTGTGGCCATCCTCTTGCTCTCCTTCCATTATTACTATTTAAGTCAGTCTACTGTTTCTTTATCTCTTACTAGCTGCGCCCCGCGATTTCACCCGCGTAAATGTCGATACCGTGGGAATATCGGGATAAAAAGTAGCCTATACGTTAATCCAGGGTGTCAGCTACCTCCAAACAAAATTTTATCAAAATTGGTCCAGCCGTTTGAGCGTGAAAAAGTAACAGGATCAAAAACAAAAAAAAAAGCGGATCAAACCGGAATGAGAAAGTTTATAGTGGATAAGACAGAAATTGAAACAGAAGACGAACAAGCAGGGGATCGAGGAGGGGGTGGAGGGTGGCTTCAGGGGAACAGAACGGAATTACTCACATATAAACACACACACACTCACAAACTTTCGCCTTTATAATATTAGTGTGATGTGACTATCAATACCCCCATGGGGTGCAGCGCTAATAGGCAATTCCAGTTTTTCTGATATTTTATGGAAGATGGTGGACTGTGTGGATGGTGATATGGTTAGAAAGGGGGTGATTACCGGTATGAGATAGAGAATTAAGGAAGAAATATACATGTTGCGCTGACCCCAATGAAATTGGGATAAGGGTAGGAGAATGAGGATGATCGTACCACTGTTGTGAGCTTCAACATCTAGGTCGTTTACTTTTATGCTCTCCCCTTATCTTATGATGTTTTACTGTACTCTAGGTATACTCTATGATAAATTGTTCCACCGAACCGCACGTTACAAAATTTTGTTTCAGTGCGGTTTGTGGAAGTGCTCAGGTGCGGTTCGGACAAGTGCGGTTCAAATCAGTGCTCTGAGTGGAATACCTCATTTTGATAAATATTATGTTGGAGCTAAAGATATTTTGTTTCTGCTTTGTGTTTTTTTTTGCAATTCAGTTATTTCAATTTAGAATCATTTAAATCTTTTCAATCTTGAAAACATCTTGAATAACGTCTCACTTACGAAAAATTTGTTAAAACTTACGATTAATTATCGTATTGTTTACATTTTAAACATGATGACGTAGTGTATTATTACCAAAGAAAATGTAAATTAATTTTTAAAAACATATTACCTACTTACTTTTTGGTCGACAAAAACCTGTATAATTACTTCAGAATCGCTTAATTTTAGAACCTCTTTAATAAATGGCCTCATGTATGTCTTTTTCTTTCTTGGTGATTTTTATTTTCATCATTATCATTTGCCTAGCCTTTTCCCAACAATTTTGGGGTCGGCATCCAGTCACTTTTGCCTTATGTTTAGATTTTTACCCATGTAGGTTTCGATCCCGTGGGAATATCAGGATAAAAAGTATCCTATGTGTTAATCCAGGAAATGGTCTATCTATGTGCCAGTTTTCATCCAAATTTGTTCGACGGTTTACGCGGGACTGAGTAACAAACATCCAAACATCTTCACAAACTTTCACATTTATAATATTAATAATAGTATATTAATAATAGGATTAGTAGGATGATTACTGGAAACATTACCTACCGCACCTATAATTTCTACTGCTAATCAATCTACCTAGCCTTTTCCCAACCATATTGGGATCGGCTTCAAGTCTAACCGGAAGCAGCTGAATACCAATATTTTACATAGGGCGACTGTCTATCTGACCTCCACAACCCAGTTACTGGGTAACACGATACGTCATGCTAAGACTAGTTGTCAGACTATTGGACTTCTACTACTCGTAACGAATGTCAAAGATCTACGTATGACAGCGGGACCAAACGGTTTAACGTCATTTCCGAGATGCGGGTGGTCACCCATCTATGAACCGATCACGTTAAGCGTAGCTTAACAAGGTCATCATCCTAGTTTGACTATACATGTTATGTGAAAATAATCTGCAATAATAACTCACCATATTTTTTTTCTCATTTCCAGCCTCCAGGTTTCGATGCCCAAAATGTTCAAAGGCCACAGGATCACGGTGTTCAAATTGGTGAACCCAGATCCGAGCACCTTCTCCTGCGAAGCCTTCCTCAGAAATACTTTTATGGTAAGTAATATAATAAATTACCTTTGTAATACCACAAAGTTAAATCTTATAAATGATTAAATGAATGATTAAATGATTTTTATTTCTGTAAGTAGGTTTGTACAAACACTTTTACACGTCAATCA